>JACGAQ010000747.1:0-94003 GCA_014119065.1 Orius insidiosus
GGGACGACACGCTGAATCTGGCGACATGGTTCACGGCTTTTGAAGAAACCGCCTTTCTCTGCGGATGGTCGGAAATTCAAAAATTAATATTTGCCAAACGCAAATTAAAAGGTACGGCTTTAATGTTCCTTAATTCCGAAACGAATCTAACCTCATACCGCGTATTGAAAAACACGCTTTACGCGGAGTTTCATAAACCCTTGAACGCGGCGCAAGTGCACGCCCTTATGACGAATGCCAAGAAAAAGAATGACGAATCCCTCCGCCAATATTTTATAGAATGAAAGAGCTTGCCAATCAGGGCAAACTTGACGAACTTTCTCTTATCACCTATGTGATAAAAGGCCTTCCTAACGACCCCGACAAAAACGTATTATACGGAGCTGAAGATTTAAATGATTTTAAAGCTAAACTAAATGTCTACGATGAAATCGTAAAAGCGAAAGAATCACCGCTACCCACGACCACGAAAAACCACGGTTTTGCGCGAGAAAATACGCAGACGTCATCGAATAACAACGATTTTACGCCAGGAAATAAACCCAAAAATTGTCGTTTTTGTGGTTCACGATCTCACCTTCCTGAAAATTGCGAATTTAAGGGCCTACTTAAATGTTTCAACTGTAATAAGTTCGAGAATCACATATCGAAAGATTGCCCTTTAAAAATGCTTACATCTCGTACCGAACCGAACGAAAAATCGTGCTTTTTGTCGAAATCCCCGATTGATATTACCGAATCTGACACAAAAATGACCCTAGAGGTTGAAATATACGACACGCCCGCCAAGGCTCTTTGTGACACTGGGTCTGATTTAACCCTGATGTCTTCGAAATTTTACGAACGCATTAAAACGTCCGCAGATGTTTTGGAACAGCAAATCACGATTACCGGACTTGGAAAAAGATTACACCACGTTTGGAAGTTTTAAAGCCCCGGTTATGATCTCGAACGACCTTCACACGGTCCGATTTCACGTAATTGACGAAGCCCTTATGACGCACGATATTTTGATCGGAAAAGATTTTTTATGTGACGTCTCTGTCACGATTGATCATGGACAAGTTTCCATATGTAAAACGAATAAAGCTACGACGGAAATAGGTACCTACGAAATCCTCACCGTATCAGTCGACTCCAAAAACGATGATTTGACGGTTGGATCTAAGAATTCTACGGATGAGGCGCGAAATTTGATCTCCGAATACCGCCCGAAAGCGACGAAGACGACCAAATCTACAACGGTGACGAAAACCTCGTAATTCCAGAAGGTATGCAAAATGAAACTATCGGAAAAACACTAGGTAACGGACATTCTGGCTCGAAGAAAACGAAAGAGATTGACGCGCGAATATTTTTTCTCGAAAATGAACGAAAGAATCGACGAGTACGTACGACATTGTGTACCATGCATATTATGCGAACGAAAGAAAGGGAAAAACCGTAAGTCGAAGAAGAAACCGCAAAACGGGGGCGACACTGACGAAGAGGAGGTAAAAGTAGAAAAAGTAGAAAAGAAAAAAGAAAAAGTAAAAAAGAAAAATGTTAAAAAGAAAAACCAAGATTGGAGCGACGATGACAAAGATGTCGTCAACATGATCGACGCCGCAGAAGAAGAAGAAATTCTTCCGGTCAAAAAGCAGAAGAAGAAAAACAAGAAGAAAGCCGAATCTGAACAATCTGAAGATGAAGACGAAGAAATTGACGCTGCAGAAGAAGAAGAAATTCTTCCGGTTAAAAAGCAGAAGAAGAAAAACAAGAAGAAAGCCGAATCTGAACAATCTGAAGATGAAGACGAAGAAATTGACGCTGCAGAAGAAGAAGAAATTCTTCCGGTCAAAAAGCAGAAGAAGAAAAACAAGAAGAAAGCCGAATCTGAACAATCTGAAGATGAAGACGAAGAAATCGAAGAACCCAAAAAGACCGAAGAAGTCACAAAGGTTGAAGAAGTCAAAAAAGTCGAAGAAGTTAATAATTTAGTTGAAGAAGTCGATAAATTAGAATTGGAAGATGAAAGCGAAGAATCTGAATCTAAAGCGGCCAAAGATGCCAGACGACGACCTACGCCTTCGGACACTCATACGGACGCTCGGGGACGAGCGTCTCTCTCAGGGTGGCCGAATGTGGGAATCCCTTCTCACAAGACACACGAGGCGCCCTGGGAGAGCGCGCCACCGAACGAAAAGAAACGGCGGGATAGAAGACGGCGAGCCTGCGCAGAACGAGACGCGTAGAAGAACAGAATAAAATAACGAACGTACGAATGAAGTGTTTTTACGAACTTTTTCTTTTAAAAACGACGCGAGTTTGTTCCTTTTCCTTACGATTATTTTGTACTCAACTTATTTTTATATTAATTGGAAAGTAAAGTGTAAATCGTTCGATTAATCTTCTTTATTTTCCCACATAAATGAAGTGTTGAAAATTGTCAGTTTGAATTCAAAAAAAGTTTTTTGGGCCGTAAAATCGCATTAAAACTCACCCAGGGCTTTAAAACAATCTTTTGCAAATAATATCATTTGTTCATCTTCCCCCTTTTAATTTTAACTTCCTCGAAAAAGTTATTGTGGTACCCTCCACGTTTGGTTTTTTGGGAAGGGTTTTCCAGACCCGCAGGGTTAAATCGAATATTGATCTTTACCGATCTCAACTTGTCTGTGGTTCCGGCCGGCTGGACGTCCGGCCGTCCGTAGCATTGAAATTTAAAAACTGCAAAAGAAAAAAAGAAGAAAAACTGCAAATTTTCCACACACAAAAAAAAAAGTCCGAAAAAAAACTTAAAAATTTGTTTGACGAAAAAATTCGAAAAATAACTTGCAAAATTTT
This sequence comes from Orius insidiosus, assembly GCA_014119065.1. NCBI lineage: Eukaryota > Metazoa > Arthropoda > Insecta > Hemiptera > Anthocoridae > Orius > Orius insidiosus. The sequence goes on from JACGAQ010000747.1 coordinate 2,827, forward strand.
CGGGGGAAAACAATCGGAAAATTTTTCGAAAAACGAAAAAAAAAATTTGAAATATTGTTGAAAAAAGAACTTGGCTAAATCCTTGAAATTATTCTTCCCCTCCTTTTGTACTGCCCCATCCTTATACTTCCCCCTCCTATATTGTTACTTCCCATTTAGGAAGTGTTCGTTGGAGGGTCTTCAAACTAGTACTTTTTTTTTTTTTTTGTTAATTGTATTAAGCCAGGGGCTTTTTACAAAGGGGGAGGGGATCAGACCCAGGCGGGGGCTTTCGCCATAATGCCATGGCGCCCTTTTGGGCCAACTACCATAGTAGGCCTAACTAAATTATCCACAGATTTTGTAGAGGGATATTTTTAATTGGAATTTACTTCCAACCAAAAATCCCTATACCCAACCTGGGATCGAACCCGGTCTTCCGTGGTGAGAGTCAAAGACTGAACCCACCAGCCACGGAGCCGGTTACTAGTACTTTTTATTTTGGTACTGGGAGGCTCAGATTAACAAGTATACCTACTTGATAGCGGAGGATTTTCAGCACATTATTCTTAAGTCAGCGACTTTCTTAAACTTCAGGGGGAAAAACACTTGAATATTTTTCCAATTTATTTGCAAATTTCTGAGATAAAAATAAGGAAGGGTAACCAGTCTTTTACGCCCGGTTGAACAGAAAATTGTAAATTAAGTCACAACACTGGGTTCCTTTTTTCCCATGACGCATAAATTCTGAAGGGAGGCATCCTCACGCATACGCCGAACGGCCTGCGAGTGAGACGATGATCGCTCGGGATCACTTACGCGTATACACGCCCCAGGAATTTACATTCCATTCGGGATCGTTGGGATGCATGCGACGTTGGGGTTCCTTTCTACTTACCAGTCCACTTAAGTCTGGCGAAAGCTTAATCCCGCTCCTCAAGAAAACAGCCTAAATCAATGTACATTATAATCCACCATTTTACCATTATGCTAATATTCGCCATCTTGGAGATTAACGTTAAAATCTTTGAATTTTAATCAAAAGTCTTTCAATTTGTCGAAGAGGGTTACATAAAAAAACGGGTTTGATAATATCTGAAATCTGGATTTTGTGGCTGTCTGGAAGACTTGAATCACAAGATATTTTCCATCTCCGTCATTTCCGTATCCGAGTTCATTATTTACAACTGATGGATGGGCGCCTATTGAGAGAAGAGAGACAGGTTCGGATTACCCGCTATCTCTGCCAAGGCCTTAAAAGCCCCCACGTTCTCGACGGGAAAGCGAAACGTATCTTAAGGGAGTTTTGAAGGGTGTCTTCGAGTAAAAACACTTCATGGAGGTTTTACTTTGGTTAATACCGCTTGATTAATCGATCGATGATTTTGTTGTAATTTTAAAAATTTTTTTTACAGAACCGTTGGCCATGATGACTGTCATCTCGTTAGCAGGTGGCTGCCTTACGTTCTTCCTAGTCTGCGTACTTTGCGGCATATACTGCGCAAGGACGGAAAAATGCTGTTTTTCACGTAAGAATTTTTTTTAAACTTTTGAAACGGTTTTGTCGACTACAGCCATTAGGAGGCGTTGTTGAGTAAGAATGACAAACGTTGACTGATAAGAGGCATTCCCGGCGGTGCGCTCGTAACCGGCAAAACAAGTGACTCTACATTAATATCCTCAATGTCTGAGCCTCGTAGCCGTTGTTTGTATTGTTTGTATCGTGCTAGCTTTGTTTCACCGGAACGGTCAAAACCCCGGGTGAAAACTCGCGTACAGTAATTTACATTCTGTCAAAACTGGACCGTATATTTTCCTGGGGGCATCAAGGGGACTTTCGCCCCTCTGGGACCCGCACGTTTGCACCAAGCTTCCTCTTTGATTGTATTTTATTCGGGCTTCGATTTTTCACCCGATTTATCGTCTGAGAGCATCTAGCAATAACTCTTTTAGAACCATCAATACACGTTTTGTGTTTTCACAGATCGCAATAAGTTCTCTTTTGATTGATATCGATTCCTTCTGATTTCTTAAGTTATTTATTACTTATCACCTTCTTTTTCCCCCATTATGACCCTTTATATCCGAACAGAGAGTCTAAATTATTAAAAAATGTATTTCTACGTCGTCTGATATCACGTTCTTCGATATTGATCCAAATTATTTTATCAAGTCCTCATTTTTTCCTTTACCATAGCGATCCATCAATTTAATAACAACCTCAAGGCTTTTATCCGGTATTATTACATTCCTATTATGTTTTTAATTTATGAGCGTCGCCCCTTCGTTATTTCGGCGAGTGAACCTCGGTGACCGTCCATTCTCTATTATGCAGATTGATTCAGTTTTCTGCAGCGGCGGTCATTTACTCCGATCTGATCTAAATTGCAAAATCTCTCCCTCGCATACACGTTCTTGTCCTATGTCAACGGTAAACCAGCCTGACAAATAAGCTTCATTTGATTAGGTGACAGATTTCGCTCTTTTATACGAAGTCTTCCTCGACGTAAATCAAAACGTTTGCCCTCTAAACGATGATTATCTCTCTCGTTATCACGGATCTTAGAAAATTACAAGAATTTCATTACTTCTCTTTTGTAGTGGCGCTTGAAAGCGTGGAGCTAATAAGATTAACGCGTTAATCGAATTAAAATCAAGTGTTAATAAGACCCTGGCAGATCCGGGGTGGTTAGGAATATTTTATGGATAAAAAATAATAAGAGGACGGCAATTCTTTTCTATTTTTTTTTAAATTAAAAAAAATAATCTTGTTTTCTTGTATTTTTTTATGTTACAGTATGAAAAATATACAATCTAACAGGTGTCCTGATACACATGTGTGTAAATAAAAACTGTATTTTATAACTCGCTTGGAATTGCTTTTTTTTTAATATATTTTAAAAGCTCTTTCCTGTTTGGGGAACCGAAAAAAAAGTATTAAAACTGACTAACGTTCACAATTCATTTTAAAAAAAATGTTTGTGCTCTTAGTTCCCTTGCGTAGCAGTGGAAGCAACAAATAATTTACGAGTTCGACTCGACTCGTATCGCCGGCTCGTAAATTAACGAATCGATTGCCCGTTATCGGAGCCGGGGAAGAGAAGCTGACGCGCTGATAACAGAAATTCATGGTCTGCATTCTAGCTGGGTCGTTATAAGTCCTAACCGATAACTCATAACCTCCCCTTCTCCCAAGGCATTCTTAGCTGATTTTTCCCCCATTTGGCATAATTTTGTAAGAAATTTAAAAATGTGGGATGATTTTGTCATTTTGAACCCTTGGAATTTTGTAAAAATCGTTGTAAAACTGTATCGAATACTACAGGGAGCATTTTGTTACTCTGATTTCTTCTTTTCTAAATTTAAGATGTGATAAAAAATTTTATTACCGTTTTTAAAATATTTTTTTATTTCAGGACGAAGTGATTTCCAGCCAACCGATTTAGAAAGGTAACAAATTAAACTTTTTTTCTGTAAACTAGATTTAAAACTTTTTTTTTTCCTCATGGCTCTTTCCCTGCGAAACGTTTCATTAATTTAATGGCCGACATTTCATTTGTAAAGAGTCGTGAGGCTAAAAGTGAGAAAGCTTCCGGAAGGGTGGGAAAAAAAAAGCCTGAAAATATCACCGTTTCGAAAAGTTTTCTCCGTAAAAGTTACTTTAAGATCCCTCGTCTAGTTTTAGGTCCGAATTTTGCTCGGTGTTTCCCCTCGACAAGTTTAGGGAAGGGATAAAAACGCGGAAAGGTTGCAGTTTCGACCACTTTGAAATAATTTCCTGAACAACCGTAACTTTTCTTTAAACAATTTCGATAAATAACAATAAATTAAAAGGGTAAAAAGGGAAATTTTCTTTGACTCTCTTTCTGAGAGGACCCATGACTTTTGCCTCTTCCGTTTTTCAATGTAATAGTTGACCCTGTTCCTTCCTATCAGAAGGGTTTACTCCCTTTGTGATGCAAACGTTGTCATCCTCATCGTCCTTTTTCATCCCCTTTAATTCCGGCCTTACTACCCTTTCCCCACTTTATTTCCACAGAATTAGTCCTGAGTGCTTTTGACCCTAGAAGGCGGAAAGTTTTATTTTACAAGGGAGGGTAGTTATTGCTCTGTCGAATAAATTACCGCGTTTCCCCCGGTAAATGTCAATTACAAATGTTTGTCTGTTGGTAAATCTAACTTTCCTTTAATCAACTTTTGTCATTCCTCGTGATTTTACTGATTATTTTAAAAACATTTGGTTTAACCGGCTCCGTGGCTGGTGGGTTCAGTCTCTGACTCACACCACGGAAGACCGGGGTTCGATCCCAGGTTGGGTATAGGGATTTTTGGTTGGAAGTAAAATTCCAATTAAAATATCCCTCTACAAAATCTGTGGATAATTTAGTTAGGCCACTCCTCTGGTAGTTGGTCCCGAAAAAAGGGCGCCACGGCATTATGGCGAAAGCCCCCGCCTGGGTCCAACCCCCCTCCCCCCTTGTAACGGCCCTGAAACAACAAGTCAAACTACGGAACGAGCCCATTCTACGAACACGAAGACCGAATTCAGGAATGATAATTTGAATGAAGATAACTCAAACTCTTCAGAAAATGGCATCCTCTTTAGTTATTTAGTTTTCCTCAGTTTCTTCTGTATAAACTTCAATTTAACTTATTCGAAATCCCAGCTTATACGCTTAGATGAAGAAAAACTGGAGTGATATGCTCGCCGGGGAATGGATGGTCGAATTGTAAGTCGACAGTTTTGTTTATTAATTATATTTTTTGTTCATTTTCTCTTCTGTTTTAGTTACGCCCCTTGGTGCCCGGCGTGTAAAGCTCTTCAGCCCGTTTGGGACGAGTTCTCTACGTGGAGTAAAGACTTGGGTGTTTCCGTCGCCCAAGTTGACATCACAACTTCCCCAGGATTGAGCGGAAGATTTATGGTCACTGCACTTCCACAATATTTCAGTAAGAATGCGTTTTATGTTTAATTCTTTAGGTTCCTTCTAATTAAAATAATATCGTTCTAAGAAGGTATTTTTAGTACATTATGCCCGGTTTCCAGAACGTTTCGTTATCGAGTCGATAGGTATAGATTCGATAAAGTTATTAGTTCGATAACTCCGAAGCGGGTTTCTTAAACGAAACAGTCGTTAAGTTATAGATTCTATAACTATCGGTTCTACAACTGAACTTCATGAGAAAATCCAACAATCCATCCAACAATCCATCCATCGCGCCACTATTTCATTCAATTTGTGATTATTTATGAAAACTTCTTGGTGGTTTCAGTAGTCGAACTTTATCATTAATAATACGGAATTCCGAACTGGGTCTGTTTTAGACAAAATTAACCCCTATGTGTCATCAAATGTGCATGTGATCCTCGCAAAAATTAACAAACAGACCGTCCGTGTTCAAGATTCGTGTTCGTTTGGTATCGCAAAGGGGTTCATTTTTTCATTTAGCGAGGATCTAATTGTTTGGTGATTCAATAATAAATGGACGCAATAATAATAATAATAATAATAATAATTATTTAACGTGTTCATTTTACTTTTGTAAACAGCGATCGGGTTCTAGGGTGAAAATCAAAACGGGTAAAAAAAACTATAACCGCTTTGGGTGGGTCACTAGCAGGCCGAGTTTTATTATTTTATTAATTATTATTTATTAATAATGCCGAAGGAAAAATCTCGGGCTAAAAAAGACGTTTTCTAAATTTCATCAGTTGTTCAGGGTTATAGACGAAAAATCCATTTTTAAAATTCAAGAAAATTTTGAATAAAAAAAAACACGCCGGACGAGAAGAATTTATTAATGCCCGGTTTCCAGAACGTTTCGTTATCGAGTCGATAGGTATAGATTCGATAAAGTTATTAGTTCGATAACTCCGAAGCGGGTTTCTTAAACGAAACAGTCGTTAAGTTATAGATTCTATAACTATCGGTTCTACAACTGAACTTCATGAGAAAATCCAACATCCATCCAACAATCCATCCATCGCGCCACCATTTCATTCAATTTTGTGATTATTTATGTAAACTTCTTGGTGGTTTCAGTAGTCGAACCTTATCATTACCAATACGGAATTCCGAACTGGGTCTGTTTTAGAGAAAATTAACCCCTATGTGTCATCAATAATAATAATAATAATAATAATAATAATAATAATAAATTATTTAACGTGTTCATTTTACTTTTGTAAACAGCGATCGGGTTCTAGGGTAAAAATCAAAACGGGTAAAAAAAACTATAACCGCTTTGGGTGGGTCTCTAGCAGACCGAGTTTTATTATTTTATTATTAACTATTATTTATTAATAATGCCGAAGGAAAAATCTCGGGCTAAAAAAGACGTTTCCTAAATTTCATCGGTTGTTCAGGGTTATAGACGAAAAATCCATTTTTAAAATTCAAGAAAAATTTTGAATTAAAAAAACACGCCGTACGAGAAGAATTTATTAAAAATTTCTCCTTTTCTGCTTATAGAATAGATATCGAATGATTTTTGGACCGCTAACTTTAGCGGGAGATTTATCGAACCGATAGCCTAACGAACGTTCTAGCAACCCATTTTTACTAATTTTACGGAGATATAGAACCAATAGTACTATCGGTTCTATATCTAACGTTCTGGAAACCGGGCATAAAAATTTCTCCTTTTCTGCTTATAGAATAGATATCGAATGATTTTTGGACCGCTAACTTTAGCGGGAGATTTATCGAACCGATAGCCTAACGAACGTTCTAGCAACCCATTTTTACTAATTTTACGGAGTATAGAACCAATAGTACTATCGGTTCTATATCTAACGTTCTGGAAACCGGGCATTAGAAAGTTCTAATAGTGTTGAAGGTTAAATGCATAGTTTAGAGAAGTGTGGGTGTCATAGAGAAAGTGAAGCTTTTCTGCGAAAAATCTAATGGTGCTGAAAATCGGGAAATTTTGTATGTTTCTAAAAAGTGTGGACGTTCAGCCTCAAGAGTTTTTTGATCTGTTGATTTCCTAAGATATTTTTGTTGATTAATGTTTTCACTATTTGGCTAACAACTCTGACTTACCGATTTCAATTGTCTAGGACGTTCCCAAACTTCTATACTGTCAAAGTGTTTTGCAGAGCCCTCTTTTAACTTCCTCAAAGAAGTTATTGTGATGCCCTCCACGTTGGGTTTTTGGAAAAGGGTCTTCCAGACCCCGGAGGGTCAAATGGAATATTGATCTTTACCGATCTCAACTCTGTAGCATTTTTTCTGGAACACTTTATGGTTTCCAACTGATTTTCATCAAATTTTCACATGACCTTCCTGAATAGTTGAACAAGAAATCATCGTCTGCGATTTTTGAATTTCGAAAAAATGGCGGAGATATGCTCGTTTGAAGTTTTAACCCTTTCGAGACCGCAGGCGACTATAGTTGCCATGCGCGCATGTCGCTTGGAGACTGCAGACGACTTAAGTTGCCCAGCGGGAACTGTGGGAAGCCTCTCTAAGATGTTTAATACCTTCGCTTCCCGTAGCGCTAGCGACATGCAAAAACTGGCCATCTGTTGGGGAAGAAATGAACTACGTGATGATCGCATCACTCGTCGCTTTCTGTGCTTTGCTGGGCGCTGGGAGCGGTCGGGGAGAAGTGAGGGGAAAAGTGATGCGCCAGTAGCACAGAGAATCCGGCGTCAGACGCGGTCTCGAAAGGGTTTAAAACTGCGCTGCAGCCGAACCATTGGTCTGATCTTCACCAAATACTCCTTTTTCAGTTGGAAAACCAAAATTTGCTGAGCAAAAACTCAAAGTTACAGACTAAATCCCTCAAAAATGGGATAGAAACTCTCCAATATGGGCCTAATAAAAATGTTTTAAATCTGTGAGAAAATGTATTTTATTTTGTCCAGGCTCCTCAAAAAACACTAAAATTTGGGGATATATCGTCGTTGAAGATGATACATGTGCTAACTCGCATTTTGGGCAAAATGAGATTTTATTGAATCTCAAGCGAAATCTACCGCGGCGTCGGTCAATTATCCCTTCCGAGACCGCATCTGACGCCGGATTCTCTGCGCTAATGGCCCCTCACTTCTCCCCGTCTGCTCCCAGCGCCCAAAAAAGCACAGAAAGCGACAAGTGATGCGATCATCACGTAGTTCATTTCTTCCCCAACAAATGGCCAGTTTTTGCATGTCGCTTGCGCCACGGGGTGCGAAGGTTACATATCTTAGAGAGGCTTCCCGCAGTTCCCGCTGGGCAACTGAAGTCACCTGCGGTCTCCAAGCGACATGCACATGGCAACTATAGTTGCCTGCGGTCTCGAAAGGGTTAACTTGGTTTTGTAAAAAACATCAGGAAGCAGTTCAATTGCCAAAAATGATAACATGTGATATCTGAAATCTGTATAATACAATTCAGTTTTTTTGTCTCTCCTGTAAAATTGCCAAAAGGCAGATAGCACATGTTGCATCTTCAACGACGTAGTGATCTTAACCAATCTGGTGCCACTTCCTTGCCATACTTTGCTTAGAATTTTTTTTTTTTTTTTTTCACCAAATTCTCCTTTTATTCAATACATTTTTCTTTTTCAGTGTGGTTAATGGAGAGTTCAGACGTTACACTGGAACCAGAGATCGAGAAGCGTTTATGTCTTACATTGAAGACCGTAAATGGAAATCAGTTGAGCCAATTTCAAGTTGGAAATATCCGTCTTCCATTCAGATGTCTATCGTCGCTTACTTCTTCAAGCTCACAAGGACTTCGGGTACCAAAAAACTTCCCTTAAGACCTTAAAATTTTTATTACTCTTTTCAGACGATACATAATTCATTGACTGTTGAACATGGTTTACCTCAATGGGGGTCCTATTTGATTTTCGCGATTGTCACCATTCTTTTGGGAGCTATTCTTGGACTGGTAAGTTTCCGGGTCGGCTATAGAATTCGAACCCAGAAGGAAATTCGTTTGCATGCTAAAAATTAATTCTGGTATCTAACAAATGTTTCGCTTCAGGTGTGCTTGCGTTAACCATTTTCGTTCTGTTCCAACCGATTCCTCTTCTCGCAAAGTTTCTAAGCCCCATCCTGATGATATCCATTGTCCTCTTTGTGCCATTTTTTGTGTTATTCGTAATTTTAGGCTCACTTTTTCTATTTTTCCTTCTGGTGTTAGACCGTTTAATTCGTAAGTATCGTTTTTTTTTATTCAAGTCTTTTTAAATTTTTGTTTAATTTAAGGTCATGGGTGTTTGATCGATTACATTTGGCCTCAAAAGCCGCCTGTTAAATCTAAAAAGAAAGAAAAAGGAGGAGGAGACGAAAATTGGGAAGAGATTGTAAGTTCAAATTTTATTTTTGTATTTCATTAATTATTTTTTTAAGGAGGAAGTTGAAGGAGAAAATGCCAGAGGAGGACCTCATTGACGATCAAGCGGCTGAGACAAACACCGTCAAAAAACGAAAAGCAAGAAAAGCCGACTAAAAACGCATTTTTTTCAACAAAAAAATTTATTCTCATCATTCCAGCCAATCCGAGTATTAAAAGGGCCTTTGTTTCCAGGCTTTTATTTCAAACCAAAATAAACATCGGAATGTGGACTTTTTCTTTTGATAAATAACAAGTTTTTTATTATGTTTTTAGTATTATAAATTGCAGGTACTTATTTACCTCTCCTTGTAAGTAATAACACCAACTGATAAAATTAAGAGTGTAAGTATAAATGTTAAATATTTAGGTATTTTTTTTTTCAATTATTTTTATAAGGTTTTTATTATGTTCTTAGCTTTTATTTTTTATTCAAGAAAAAAAAAACTCCATTCTCTTTCCCACATTTTTTTTTCTCAGGAAATTCTTAGTAAATATATGATCAATATCTAGGGCCTTTATTTATTTATTTTTGATAAGAATTATATGCTTTTACTTTTGCAAGTGAGAACAAATTTGAATTTTGTGATTTTTGAATTGTAAGCGATTGTGGTGAATAATGTGATTTTATTTTGTCATTTGCGACATTAATATAAAACTAAAAATCTAATTTGTGAGGCTAAGGTGAATAATTTCTAGAAAAAATTAAACTACCTTTTATAAAGCGTAATCACAATTAACTATTTATTCGCATAAATTAATACATAATAATAAATTCTTAATATTACTTAAGTATGTACAAAGTCCAATTTATACGTCAATAAAAAAGTTTTGTGCACGCTTTTCGTTAAAATTTTTATTATTCCAATAATCAACATTGAAAAATTAATCAAAATCATGATAAAACAGGGGTTTCTCTCTCTAAAGCTAGCAAAATCACGTAAAAAACTGAGGTTTCTCTCTCAAAAAGCGAGGAAAAGTCATCAAAATCATGATAAAACAGGTTTCTCTCTCTAAAAGCTAGCAACATCAGTCAAAATCTTTATAAAATGGGTTTCTCTCTCTAAAAGCTAGCAAAATCATGCAAAACTGAGGTTTTCTCTCAAAAAGCTAGGAAAAGTCATCATAATCATGATAAAACAGGTTTCTCTTTCTAAAAGCTAGCAAAATCTTTATAAAATGGGTTTCTCTCTCTAAAAGCTAGCAAAATCTTTATAAATGGGTTTCTCTCTCTAAAAGCTAGCAAAATCATGCAAAACTGAGGTTTCTCTCTCAAAAAGCGAGGAAAAGTCATCATAATCATGATAAAACAGGTTTCTCTTTCTAAAAGCTAGCAAAATCATGCAAAATCTTTTTAAAATGGGTTTCGCTCTCTAAAAGCTAGCAAAATCATGCAAAAACTTAGGTTTCTCTCTCAATAAGCGAGGAAAAGTCATCATAATCATGATAAAACATGTTTCTCTCTCTAAAAGCTAGCAAAATTTCGTAAAAACTGAGGTTTTTCTCTCAAAAAGCCAGAAAAATTCATCAAAATCATGATAAAACAGGGATTTTTTCTCTAAAAGCTTGCAAAATCATGCAAAAACTGAGATTTCTCTCTCAAAAGCGAGGAAAAGTCATCATAATCATGATAAAACAGGTTTCTCTTTCTAAAAGCTAGCAAAATCATGCAAAATCTTTTAAAATGGGTTTCGCTCTCTAAAAGCTAGCAAAATCATGCAAAAACTTAGGTTTTCTCTCAATAAGCGAGGAAAAGTCATCATAATCATGATAAACATGTTTCTCTCTCTAAAAGCTAGCAAAATTTCGTAAAACTGAGGTTTTTCTCTCAAAAAGCCAGAAAAATTCATCAAAATCATAAAACAGGGATTTTTCTCTCTAAAAGCTTGCAAAATCATGTAAAAACTGAGATTCTCTCTCTAAAAGCGAGGAAAAGTCATCAAAATCATGATAAAACAGGTTTCTCTCTCTAAAAGCTAGCAAAATCTTTAAAAGGGTTTTCTCTCTAAAAGCTAGCAAAATCATGCAAAACTGAGGTTTCTCTCTCAAAAATCGAGGAAAAGTCATCATAATCATGATAAAACAGGTTTCTCTTTCTAGAAGCTAGCAAAATCTTTATAAATGGGTTTCTCTCTCTAAAAGCTAGCAAAATCTTATAAAATGGGTTTCTCTCTAAAAGCTAGCAAAATCATGCAAAAACTGAGGTATCTCTCTCAAAAAGCGAGGAAAAGTCATCATAATCATGATAAACAGGTTTCTCTTTCTAAAAGCTAGCAAAATCATGCAAAATCTTTTTAAAATGGGTTTCGCTCTCTAAAAGCTAGCAAAATCATGCAAAAACTTAGGTTTCTCTCAATAAGCGAGGAAAAGTCATCATAATCATGATAAACATGTTTTCTCTCTAAAAGCTAGCAAAATTTCGTAAAAACTGAGGTTTTTCTCTCAAAAAGCCAGAAAAATTCATCAAATCATGATAAAACAGGGATTTTTTTCTCTAAAAGCTTGCAAAATCATGCAAAAACTGAGATTTCTCTCTCAAAAAGCGAGGAAAGTCATCATAATCATGATAAAACAGGTTTCTCTTTCTAAAGCTAGCAAAATCAGTCAAAATCTTTATAAATGGGTTTCGCTCTCTAAAAGCTAGCAAAATCATGCAAAAACTTAGGTTTCTCTCTCAATAAGCGAGGAAAAGTCATCATAATCATGATAAAACAGGGATTTTTCTCTCTAAAAGCTTGCAAAATCATGTAAAAACTGAGATTTCTCTCTCTAAAAGCGAGGAAAAGTCATCAAAATCATGATAAACAGGTTTCTCTCTCTAAAAGCTAGCAAAATCTTATAAAATGGGTCTCTCTCTAAAAGCTAGCAAAATCATGCAAAAAACTGAGGTTTCTCTCTCAAAAAGGAGGAAAAGTCATCAAAATCATGATAAAACAGGTTTCTCTCTCTAAAAGCTAGCAAAATCTTTATAAATGGGTTTCTCTCTCTAAAAGCTTGCAAAATCACGTAAAAACTGAGGTTTCTCTCTCAGAAAGCGAGAAAAATGAATCAAAATCATGTAAAAACTTAGGTTTCTGCGCCAAAAACTAGCAAACGATTATAAATTAAACTTGAATCATTTATATAATCGGCGGGAGGCCTCTCTTTTGGTTCGCTCACCATGTAGAACGCGCTGATTTTACAAACAAAAATTTGTGATACCTGCCCTAAGAAACGAGAAATAAAGATAATAAATTTAAAATTCTACTCCTCAGATATTTGAGTGTAGAAGTCCTAAGATCAAGGATCTCTTTACTTTCCACGTAATTCCAATCATTTAACGTAAATTTCCGTAGATTCAGAGAAGCTGAAAACCGGCATCTATGGTGAGTGTCTAATAACCAAAACCCTAAAAAAAAAGTTATTTCTGTTATTATTTTAGGCGCATACAATTATGTTGATTCAACCAGGGCCAAACGCCGAAACTCGCACATATTCCGATTATGAATCGGTGAATGAATGCTTAGAAGGTAAATCTCAAGCTCATAACTTTTTAATTTATGTTTCCCCTTCTTTTTTTAGGTGTCTGTCGCATTTATGAGGAACATCTGAAAAGACAGAATCCCACACCAGCCATCACGTACGACATAAGCCAGTTGTTCGATTTCATCGATGCCTTAGCAGATCTCTCATGTTTGGTGTAAGTAGAAGTTTGAGAAAACATTTAAAATTTTACATAAATTTCAGGTACCAAAAGAGCACAAATACGTACCGCCGTATAATAAAGACTGGAAAAAGAGAAAATTTACGTCCTCCTCAGAAGGCAAGCTGGAGGGAATCGCTGATCTAAAAATAATTTTATTTAATGCAATCGTGTCATCCAATCATGAATTAATTATTAACTCATGAAGTCAGAAATCAAATGACATTAAGTATTTCAATGTTGTCACACCAAAATTTCTTGATTTCGTTTTTGGAGTTCTTTAATACACAGAAAATTATTTGTAATCATTATGAAATTTTTTTACATTAAAAAATTATGAACTTAAATTTTATTCTACAGCATAGATCTATTAACTTTAATCATGTTTGCTTCACCCCTTCAAGTAATTTTTATTTTTTGGAATTTTTATTAACTCTGTGTTTGCATGGTTATTGAAAAAACCTTCTAGACATGAAAATTATTACATTTTTTTGAAAAATCAAGGCCAGAATTTTATTAATTTTTCTGTGAATTGCAAAAGATAAGCAAAATATGACAATATTCAGAATTAATAGCTGACTTTTTTGTCCTTGTAATATTTCATTTTTTCTGAATAAGTCGTAAAATAATTTTTTATAATATTTATCAAGTGAATAAATTTTAATAATGACTTTTGTGTTCTTATTTATTCACAACTTCCAGAGAGAAAAGTAGTAGTTAGCTCAGTAGAATATTGTACTCTTAACCAATAGGAGAAGACTTCTTAACTTTCTCAAAGGTGAGGTAGATTTTTAGAACGAAGAACGTTATTTTTTTTTTGAAAAATTTATTATTAAGTATTAGGGTAGAAAAGATGAGTCTTCGTACTGCCAGGCCATAGAATGGGTGCCAGCAGCCATTAGAATGGGAACTGGTGTGTCATCGCCGCTACCCTAATTTGGCTGCTGGTGTTACTTTGGTATTCTATACCTAAGTTAACCAATGTCCATTGGGTTAGAATGTAACCGCTCTTCTTCTGATCTTAAGTCCTGTAGTTTCTTTTGTCAGGCTACCCTCTAGGTAGTTATTGCTGTAAAAGTTCGCCATGGCATTATGGCAAAAGCCCCTGCCTGGGCCTCCCCAAACCTAAGGTCATTGAGTAACAAAAAGAATAAAAATAAAAATATTAAAGCAATTTATTAACTTAGGATGCTGGAATATTCTTTTTGTTTTTTCGCTTCTTTTTAACCTTTTTCTCTTTTAATTTCTTGCTTATACTTTCTTGTAAATCCGGATCGATGCCATCCATTAAAAGCTGTTTACGTTTGTTGATTGCCTTTCGCTCGTAGAAGTCAGACTGGTCAAGACGTATCTCACACTCACGTTGTCACAGAAATTTGCGTGAATATTTTAGCAACTTCTTTACTGTCGATTTTAAATTCTGAGAGTTTCGTGTTGATATCAGTTTCTATTTGGTGAAGCTGCTTAATGTCGTTGGGGGAGATGATTGTGATTGCCACGCCTGGTCTGCTCTTGCTGTCCGACCGACTCGATGTATGTAGTCTTTTGAAGCATTTGGGATGGTATAGTTGATTACTAATTCGACAAATGGTATATCTAAACCTCTTGATGCAACATCGGTTGCTACAAGAATCTTGCTTTGATTTGACTTAAACTTGGCAAGTGCTCTTAACCGTTCTTTTTGACCTTTCATTTTATGTATTGAGACATTTGAAAATCCGATGAGACTTAAAACCATAGAAATTAACTGACAGTTGCGGCAGGTGTCGGTGAATATGATCATGGTTGTTTCACCATTTTGGGCAAGGTATTGACGTAGAGTTTCAACGAGGTAGCCATCTCTGACATACTGAGGTCCGAGGACGTAGAACTGTTCGAGTTGCTCAACAGTTTTTACTGTCGTTGGTTCTATCCACATAAACATCTCTTTCTTTGAGATCGCTTTGACTCTGTCAATGTGTCAGTCATCGTAGCGCTGAACATAAGTGTCTGTTTGTTTTCCGGTATCGCCTCAAAGATTCCAAGCATCTCTTTGTCAAAATGGCCTAAAAAAGTAAATTGTTATACTGACTGCTAGAGGGCTTGAAAACTTACCTCCAAGAAGTTTGTCAGCTTCATCCAAAACAAGATATTTCATGCGATTAAAGTTGAATGTATTAGAACTATTGAGGTGGTCAAGGAGTCTTCCGGTGTAGCGATGACGATATGCGGTTTTCTCGACAGCTCCTGTGACTGTTCTCATTAGCATACCGCCTACGGCAACCGTCTGACGGAGCTTAAGACATCGACCGACAGCAGCAAAAGAAATTTGAAATGCTCTCTCGTAGGGGTGATGACTACTGCGTAGATACCGTACGGGTCCATCGCCAGGTTTTGAAGGATCGGAAGGGCAAAAGCGAAAGTCTTCCGCTCCCTGTTTGGCAACTCCAATGACATCTTTTCCTTGAAGAATCTGAGGTATGCACTTTCTGAATGGGCGTTGGTGACTTTACACCAACATTTTCCAACTCCCGAATAATCCAGGGACTGACGTTTAATCTTCAAACGTTGTCATCGCAAATCAATTATCAAAACTAAAAACTTCACCATGCTTTACATGAGGTATAAACTGTTACTTTAAGAGAAGGTTCGTTGGTAGATCCATCTTGGGATCGAAAGGTTTCTTGTGGTAAATTTGAAGACATCACTGTCGACTGCAGGTTCTCGTCAAGCACAGGTCCTCACAAGTCACAGGTGTTGCCACTTGCAAGCACGACTAAACCAAAAAGTTGCCTTGTGAATTTTCTTTTTTCTTTTTTAAAGACTGTGAATGCTCAAAATGCCTCCTTCCGAAAGGATGACTTGCCCGAATCATTCGGTAATTTCAAACTCGTCTCATCTCTGCTTTGTAATAACGTCATCCCCGTACATAAGTACGTCTCGGAAAAGACCGGTTTGACCGTTGTCATGGGGGAAATCGAAGGACCTCTCCTTAACGGATACGTCTGCTTAGGTAAGATTTAACTTTTATACATTTTTCAATATTTTATCAATTTACTTCAGCGACTGAAGCGCATGATGATGACGGTCTCCCGCACTCTTGAGCATCTTATTTTTGGGAAGTGAAGACTATCCTTATAAAGGCGTTTTGGACCTTCTTGCCAATCGTTGCCTTGCTTCAGGAACCAACGCCTGGACTGGTAAATCACTTTGCACAAGGAATCTGTTAACTATAAACCATTTCAGACACTGATCATACTTGCTACACCATGACTACAGCTGGAGAAGCAGGGTTCCTTTCTCTTCTTCCCATATACCTCGATCACGTCTTCTATCCAACGCTCACTGTAAGCATTTCTAATTTTTCTTCCTGCTTTAACTAAAACCTTAGGAGTCTGGATTAACTGAAGTCTACCATCAACGGTGAAGGAAAAGATGGCGGCGTTGTTTTTACAGAAATGCAAGGAGTTGAGAACAACGCTGATGAACTCATGAGTAGCGAGTTGTTGCAGCAGATGTATCCAGGAAAATGTGGTTATAAATCTAGAACTGGAGGTGTCATGGAAAACTTAAGAACAAGCACAAACAACAAAAAGATTCTTATTTTATTTATGTTTAATAAAGTTACATTGTAGGTGAAAGACTACCATAAAGGCTTTTACCGCCCTGAAAATTGTTTCATCATCGCTGGATGCTGTGTCCTGCTAATGTCCTTAAGGTCATCGAACCTTTTGAACAAAAAATAATATCGAAGGTAAATCCATTATGAAAAATGATGATGTTGAAAAATTTTTAGGGAGAAAGAGGCAGCTTTACTAGACCTTGGATGAGTAAGGTTCCACCATTGGAGAGTAGTTGTGAGCGAATTATTAAATATCCTTCGGATGAGGAATCCAATGGAATCGTTCATGTTGCATGGAGGGTCCTTCAGTCACGAAGGACTACTATAAGTAAGAAGATGTGATTATAAAATGGCTTCATTGTTTCTTTTAGATTGAATTCGCTGTCGATTCTTTAAAATACTTGACAGACACTCCAGTCAGCCCGCTTCCCAAAGAATTCGTTGACGTCCCAGATCCTTATTGCAGCAGAGTAACTACATAAAAAACTCTTTCTTTTCATCGAATTCTTCCAGGTTTCATATTCGCTGACTGAAAATTCAGAATCGATGTTCCTCATTCAGTTTATGAACGTCCCTCTTGACAAAATGGATTTAGTGAAAGACAAACTTTTCAAAATTTTTGAAGATTTCGTCAAAAGAAAGATTTGGATATGAAACGTCTTTCTACGGTGATACATAGATCAAAATTAGAATCTATGTCCAACCTTGAAGATAATCCTCATGACCTGGTCATTTACAGTCATCGGTTTTATGCTTTACGGAAACACCAAAGACGAGTATGTTTTATATCAGCAGTTTTAATTAATACCTTTTTAGTTCAAGCAAAGATTAATTATATCGACGATTTAACAAAATGGATAAAGAGCCTGCTGAGTATTGGTTAAATTTGCTTAAGAATTATTTCCTTAATGGGAAATACATTACGGTCAAAGGCTTCCCTAGTGTGGAAGAACAGCTCAGAATAGCGAAGGAAGAAGAAGAGAGGGTGCAGAAAGATTAAAACGTTATGGCCCCCAAGGTTTAGATGAGTTGGATAAAAAGTCACAAAAGCTATGGAAGAAAATAATGTTAGTATATAATTTTTAGCAGATCTTAACTAAACATAATTTTAAAGATTCCTCCTCCAGACTCAATGTTGAACTCCGTTCCGATACCCTCTATTGAGTCGATTCATTTTCATCCAATCAAATGCTACGATAGTCATTCGAAAACAAGCGACCCAAGATTTGATTTTAGCAAAGTGCCTGTCAACATGCAGCTTACTGATCTTCACACTAATTTCGCCTATGTATGCTGTATATTATGTGAACTTTCTTTAATTTCTTGTTTTTAGTTGTTTGTACTTATGGACAGCAGTAAATTAAGCAGCGAATTAAGGCCTTATTTGAACCTAATTACTTCATGCTTTTTCCAATGTCCGATTCAACAAGGAAAGGATATTATCCCTCATGAGGAAGTTATCCGTCAGCTTGAAGAGGACACGATTGCTGCGACTTTAGAATCGGTATAACGCCAGGAAAACATTTCAATTGCGGCCCATATCCTGATACTATATGCTTGCTGTTACAGGTAATGATTTTTATAAAATGGGATTTCCTGACTTTGCTGGTCAAAATGTTGCCGTGGACCCCAAATTTCCTTTTTTCTTTCTATTACCTTGAATAGCCATTCTTGGGTGTTACAAGGGGAGGGAGACCAGGGTGGGCTCACCATATTTGCTTTGGCGCCTTTTTCAGGGAAAACTCCAAAAAAAAGTCCTTACCAACAGATTCACGTGTAGAAGGAATTTTACTTCCCTACAAAAATCCCTCTACACAACCTGGGGATCGAACCCTGAATTTGTGGTGAAGTTCTTGATGGAACCATTCTGCCACAGAGCCTGTGGTAATTTTATGGGAAATCTGAGAATCTTTATTTTAAGAAATCTATAAATGGGGTTTCTGTCAAAAAAAGGAAAACTCATTAAATCTCTTAAAAATGGGTTTCTTAGTCAAAAATTTGAGGAAAACTCCCGACAGTTTGTGAAAACTGAGAAAACGCCTGAAAAGCCAGTAAAATTGGGGTTTCTTTGTCAAAAAAGGAAAACTCCCGACAGTTCTGTGAAACTGAGAAAAACGCCTGAAAAGCCAGTAAAATTGGGGTTTCTTTGTCAAAAATTTGAGAAAAACTCCCGACAGTTCTGTGAAAAACTGAGAAAAAACGCCTGAAAATCCAGTAAATTGGGGTTTCTTTGTCAAAAATTTGAGGAAAACTCCCGACAGTTCTGTGAAAAACTGAGAAAAACGCCTGAAAAGCCAGTAAAATTGGGGTTTCTTTGTCAAAAATTTGAGGAAACTCCCGAAAGTTCTGTGAAACTGAGAAAAAACGACTGAAAAGCCAGTAAAATTGGGGTTTCTTTGTCAAAAATTTGAGAAAAAACTCCCGACAGTTCTGTGAAAACTGAGAAAAACGCCTGAAAAGCCAGTAAAATTGGGTTTCTTTGTCAAAAATTGAGGAAAACTCCCGACAGTTCTGTGAAAACTGAGAAAACGCCTGAAAGCCAGTAAAATTGGGGTTTCTTGTCAAAAATTTGAGGAAAACTCCCGACAGTTCTGTGAAAACTGAGAAAAACGCCTGAAAACCAGTAAAATTGGGTTTCTTTGTCAAAAATTTGAGGAAAACTCCCGACAGTTCTGAAAACTGAGAAAAACGCCTGAAAAGCCAGTAAATTGGGGTTTCTTTGTCAAAAGAGGAAAACTCCCGACAGTTCTGTGAAAACTGAGAAAAACGCCTGAAAAGCCAGTAAAATTGGGGTTTCTTTGTCAAAAATTTAAGGAAAACTCCCAACAGTTCTTTGAAAACTGCCAGTAAAATTGGGGTTTCTGTGTCAAAAAACCAAGAAAAAATTACCGAAAGACCCATTTAAATGGATCTTACAGATGAAAACGCCCAGACTCCTCTAAAATGTGGGAAATATTTCGTTTTTCATGTTCTAAAAGGATTTATAAACATTTGGATTTTTTTTCAGGTTGAACCAGAAAAATACGAAAAAGGGATCCAGTGGCTTAAAAAAATTCTTTTCGACGTCGTTTTTACTGCGGAAAGATTAAAAATAATTGCAATGAAAATATTAAATGACGTTCCTGAAAATAAACGTATAGGAAATAAAATGGCCTACGATATTATGAACGGAATTTTATATGGAAAAGGTGCTTTAAAAATCATATTTTACCCATTACAATAAATTTTAGAAAACAACCATTATGGAACAAATGTGTTGTGCAGCAGAATTACCTTACTCGATTTTTGGAACGTTTGGAAAACAACCAAGAATTGGAAGTTATAATGAAGAAATCCAGACAGTCCGCGACATAATGTCTGATCCAGCCAACATTACTGTACATATGGCGGTAAATTTAGATTCGTTGGTTTCTAAATAAAGGATCCGGCTGCTCCCTGGAAGGACTTTTTGCCTGCAAAAATTACTCCTGTTAAAGCTCCGTAAGGAAAATAATAATTTATAAACAACAATTTTCTTTAGGATGAATTCTTCCGGAATGGACACTTATCAAAGAAGCTCTCAAAGATTCATGCGTGACGGGAATAGGGTCTGTTGAGAGTAGCTACTTTTGTATGGCTTCGCCTGGTATAAATGATTACCTACATAAAGATTTAGCTCCACTTCTTGTTTTCTTGCAGTACATAACACAATTAGAGGTAATAAAAGTTTCACCGAGTTTGTAAATCTAAAATGAACATTTTAGGGGCCGATGTGGAAATTGATAAGAGGGCAGGGTTTCGCGTATTCTTTTGATGCTACGCCACGCCCAAGTCAAGGAAGTTATTCTTCAGTTATACAGAGCAAGCAATGTTGTCGGCGCTTATAAACAGGCCAAATTAATTTTTGTATGTATTGATAATAATTGATGATAACTCTAATATTGCATTAGGAGGAGCGTTTGAACAAGAATGCTGAATGGGATCAGACTCTGTTTGAATCTGCTAAAAGTTCGATTATTTATGAAACGGTACAAAGAGAGAAATGTATCGGAAGTGTCGTTGGAGAAGCCTTGCTTGGTTTCTTTAAAAAAGTTGGACCCAATTACAATAAAAATTTGGTCAAACAGCTTTCGGAGGTGAGCATAAAAGATCTTGTTGAGATCGGGCCAAAATATATCGCACCTATGTTTGACCTGAACTCACTCGCGTCTCTGTCGTATGCCATCCGTCCAAGGTCAAAGAGATCAGCGCCAACTTAAACAGGTAACTTGTTTTATTGCTCAATTGTTAACTTCCTTAAAGAAGTTATTGTGATACCCTCCATGTCGGGTTTTTGGGGAGGGGTCTTCCGGGGTCCGGAGGATAAAATCGAATATTGATCTTTACCGATCTCAACTTTGTCTGTGTTCCGGCCGGCCGTTGCATTTTTTCCGGAACACTTTACGGCCACAGTTTTCATCCGATTTTCACCAAATTTTTACACAAATTTCTTTAGCCGGTGAAGAAGAATATGACGAGGGCGATTTTTGAATTTCGAAAAAAAATGGCGGAGATGTGTCTGTTTGAATTTTAAAAAATTCGCTGCGGCCGAACCGTTAATCCGATTTTTACCAAATTTTCACCAATTACTCTTATATTTTTTAAGAATTTTGGTGCAAAAAATTGCCACTTTTTAATTACCATTTTATTAGTAGGGAGAAATTTCGTACTTCTACCCTTACGAGAGGCACATCCCTAGGCCAAAGAGCCATTATTTTCTACCTTGAGACTTAGAAAATTTTTCGAAAAAAAAGAACTAGAAATTTTTTCGAAAAAAAAAAAAAAAAGAAGAAAGAAAAGAAAGAAAAAACCCGGAAAAATTTTTCGAAAAAAAAAAATGTTTTTTGACAAAAAAACTTAGAAATTTTTCGAAAAAAAGAACTTAGAAATTTTTCGAAAAAAAAAAATAAAAAAAAAAAAAGGAAAACCCGGAAAATTTTCGAAAAAAAAAAAAAGGAAAACCCGGAAAATTTTCGAAAAAAACTTTGAAAATTTTTTGAAAAAAAATTTTTTTTTTTTTGGACAAAAAAACTTAGAAAATTTTTCGAAAAAAAAGTTAAAACTTAGAAAATTTTTTTGAAAAAAAGATCTTAGAAAATTTTTCAAAAAAAAAAACCGGAAATTTTTCGCAAAAACAAACTTGCAAAATTGTCCTTTATACTTTCCCTCCTACTCAAATCCCCTTCCTTTATACTTCCCCCTCCATTATACTTCCCCTCTGTATACTTCCTACTCCGTTATACTTTCCCCTCCGTTATACTTCCCCTCCGTTACTTCCCCCTCCGTTATACTTCCCCTCCGTTATACTTCCCTCCCATATACTTCCCACTACGTTTTACGTCCCCTCCGTTATACTCCCCCCCCCTATATAGATACTTCTCTTTAAGGAAGTTTTCGTTGGAGCTCTTCAAACCAGTACTTAATTTATTTTTCCAGTTTGGGCTTGAGGACTGTTCCTTACTCCTCAGTTGATGAAAGCTTCGCCATGCTTTGGTAAACGGATTTTTGGTCTTTTGACATCATGATAATAAATCAAACGCTATTTTAAAATATTATTTAATAAATATTTTTCATTACTATCTTATGACTTTTCTGATGTGTTTTCCATGATAGATATGTGTTCCAAAGAATTTCAACACCTTGAAGAGTTAGAACTCTGTATTGACTGGGTACGAATGTAAAATTGATTATTTGGAATGCAGGCCAGCATATAACTTGCTAGTAGTACGTCGATAAAGTCATCTTTAAAAACTTCCTTTGTCTGCTCTAAAGTTTTCCCTTCGATGAAAGAAGGCCACCGATGATAAATGTTAGGTATATCGGGTTTCCGATTGCTTGGTCCATAAGTGCTTTTTTGACTCCATTTTAAACGTCATCTCTTTCCCGATGTAGTTATCGATCATGAACCATTTGTCTGTCACGGGCCTAAAACTAAACCCAGAGACATAAATCTGAAAAATACAATTAGAGAAGTTCATTTTGATGAATCTCACTTTAGTGTTCTTTTAGGATCGATTTTAGTCCTCTTTTCGACAACTTTCTGAGCGATACATCTCCAATCCCATAAGTGTGGCGATCTGCACAGCTGGACTTTGAGCCGATGATTAGTAAGGAGTTCATTGTAGACTTTAAGTGATCGACGTAGTACGTTCATTTTCGCTACCTTATCATAACTTAATTTAATTAAATTTTATCACAGAAACATTTCAATACTGATAACTTAAAATTTCTAGATAAGAGCTACCTTCGTGATGTTATTACATGTATGGCCATCTGATTTTTCTCTTCTTCTCTTTTTTTATTTACGGGGTCATTTTTTGGGATTATTTTTAAACCATAAAAGATGAGAAAACACCGTCATTTTTTTTTGTGTGTGTATTTTTTTTTCTTTTGGATTCATAAAAAAAAGGGGGATTTTAAGGTTTAGGTTGGCGTACAGGGAAACTTTGTAAATTTTCAACTTGTAAACTAAGGCTAATAATAAAATATTTTATATTCTTTTATTCTGTGTTTCTAATCAATGTAAAGTAATCATTGATCTGAAATTGTGTGGTTTTAAAAACGTCCCAGCTTTTTTTCTTAGTTGGAATATTAATCCTACGTATGCTTGTATTTCAATGCGGACTTATGTTTATCCAAGAGAACAAGTTAGTATTTATGTTTGTTTGGGGGAAAATAATTGAAATTTTAGAGTAACAACGAAGCCGGATTTAGCCGTGGCTGGGGAAGATGTCCAAGACAAATAAGCGAAAAAGTAACGAGTCGAAAAATAACAAGGAGCAGAAGAGGCAAAGCGTTTTTGAAAGGTTGGGAACCAAAGAGAGGGTAACTTCAAACCATCTTTCTTTGACAGTGAATACTACGACTGGTGGACAGGATTTTTGTCGAAATTGGGCACAGAATGGTGTTTGCCCTTTTGGAAAAAACTGCAAGTGAGTTTCGTACTTGAGGGCCTTCTTGGTTTTCATAGCGGGGTTTTCAGGTTGTCCAACACTCACATTTTGATCAGCCCATCGAAACGTAACAATAAAAAAGAAGAGTTGAGTGGGAATTTAAAGATTTTGACGGAAAGAGCAAAAGGTGAAGAAGGAAAAAGAGTTGTCTCTACATTATCTAGACGAGTCGGAAGCCCTGAGTTAAACAGCTGGGAGACTTGGGATCAAACCGAGTTGGAATACGAAGATGAAAAAGTGTTGGAGAAAAGAAGGCAACTTTTGCAGCGCGAACTCGATTTACACATGAAAAAAGATTCACGTAAAGACACCTCTGCTAAAGTAAGGAACATTTTTTCCTTGTGTTCAAGATCTCTCTCCTTATTGCCATGGCATGATTTTTTTTAATTCCATTTTGTTTTAGGTTCAGCGTAGAAGTAGCTACTTCTTCCTGTTCTTCTAGCAGTTCTGGAACTTCATCATCATCTGTTTCTAGCTCTGAATCTGGTGCTAATCGTAGAACAGATGTTAAAAAGAAAAAACGTTCAACATCAAGTCCATCTGGATCTGAACGAAATCTTAAGAAAAGGTTTATTATAGTTTTTTTTTTTATTTAATTAAATTTTCTTTTTGTAGAGGGAAATTAAGTGTTAAAGAAAGCACTCCTAGAAAATCAAGTAGTTCAGGTAGTAAAAAACTTCCTTCTCCGACGAGAAAACGTAAGAAGTCAACATCATCGACACCGCCTAGAAAACTTGCTCCTCCTCCAACTCACCGTCGAAAAATCGTTCATCTATGACGAGTAAATCGCTTTTTAAAATTTTTTTTCCAAGTTTTTATTCTGATTTAGATTCAAGGCGGAAGGAGTCGCCTGAAAGACGAGGACGAACTGGGTCGAGTGAGAGAAAGAAACATCGGAGTACATCCAGAAACAGAAGACGTGGTTCAAGCCCTCGTCCTGTCAGCAGAAGGCCGAGGACACCCGATTCTAAAATTTCTTCATCTTCATCATCTTCGAGGCAGCCTAGGAACAGAAGTTCGGACAGAAAAAAGAAGATGATAGGAAAAGTAAAGAAGATTTTAAACGTCGAAAGTCTGATTATCGAGATAAGCGTATGTAATTGGGCTAAAGTAGGAGATTGCCTTCCAGGCTTGTTCCTACGGTGGTGGATCTAGAAAAATAGCTTGTAAACATCTTATGTTTGTTTCATTATCTATTTCATTGCAGGGGATGTTCATGACGATCGTAGTCGTGAAAAGGCCAGAGAATTGCGTGAAGCTGCCAGAGAAAAGGAGCGTTCGGAGGCTCTAGAAAGATGCAGAGAGAGACAGCGTGAGCGTGAAGCAGCAGCCAAAGAGAAAGATCGACTTCGTGAAGAAAGAGAGCGAGAAAGAAAAGAAGCTGCAGCAAAAAGAGACCGAGATCGCAAAGAAAGACGGAATTCTCGAGAAAGACGCAGGCCTGATGATAAACGCCATGATAGAATGTATGACAGAAAAATATCAGTTGAGCGAGAAAGAAGAGATCGAGCTTTGGAACGTGTCATGGAAAGAAAGAGCGTTGAAAGAAGCCGTGAACGTGACCGAGGGCGTGATAGTTATGAAAGATCCAGAAAGATCATCGATGAAAAACCTTACGCTAGCCCTTACAGATGTAAGTTTATTTTGAGTTTCTTATCCATAAAAACCTTTTTCAGGTGACAAAAGGAGATATGATATGCGAGAAGGATTGAGTCCTCATGATGAAAGACTACCAGTCCATATAGAAGTATTTGCTTCATTTTTTAAGCAAATTTATTTTTGATTTGAAGGTGGGGAGAAGCGCAGATATGATGCAATAAGAGAAGGCTTGAGCCCGCGAGAAGAGAGAATATGCAGTCCTGGTTATCGTCCTGAGAAAAGAGGAAGGTACGACATGAGCCCCAGGGAGGACAGAATGAGAAACTATTCAGATGATAGAAGACGCGAAAGAAATCGTCCGAGTGGCGGCTGGAACAACGAAGGCTCATCCAGCAGATTTGAAGAAAGAGATAAATCAACTTCCAGAGGAGATTGGGAACGAGACTTCCAAGAAACTCCCAGAAGAGATTGGGAATCAAGGTTCTTTTTTGAAATTCTATTGGTTTTGTATAATCGCATTTTTAGAAGGAACCATCTTGAAAATGAAAAAGATAGAGCATCTGTTGATGAAAAAGAAAAGGACTCAGGTAAAGTACATAGAAGATATTTTTAACTTTATAAATTATAGAAGGCCTACCAAGTAAAAGAATGAGCAGAGGGTCTGGCGATGAAATCGAAGAAGAACTATTAAGAAACCTAGGATTGAAGATACATCCTCACTTCAGGAAGAGTTGAGCGATATAAGCGACGATGCTGATGATATTCTCAATCGGGAAGACGTAAGTTTTATATGTCCCAGCAACTTTACAGCAAAGCATTTAGTCCTAGAAAAAAAAAGTTAAATGTAAACTCCCCTTATTTTTAGAGGAGGAATTAACTCCATTTGCTAGATTTTGGTGTTGGTGGCACAGTGAGGTGCTAACTTCGTTATTTTAAAATAGGAACCCTATGCTTTATGCTTTTAATCGATTCTACGCTCAATTTTAAGCATCTTTACTTAAGTCATTTTTTCAATTGGAGCACTTTTTTTGGTGTGTATTTTGTCCAAACTAGATGGACCACCCTGCGCTTGGAGACCGCAGGCGACTTTAGTTGCCCAGCGGGAACTGCGGGTAGGGTTGTTGCAATACTTCCGATATATCGATATTTTCCTTCCGATATATCGTTTCATCCGATATTTTCTTTCCGATATATCGGTTCATCCGATATTTTCTTTCCGATATATCGGTTCATCCGATATTTATCCGATACGATTTTTAAAATTGATTGCAGTCAACGAATTTTGATTTTGTTGTACAGGGTGTCCCAGAGCGACTCCAACTTCGTTGGTCACCCTGTATAATTTTATACGTTTATCATTGGTTTTTTTTTTAAGGTCGAGTTTATGGAAGGTGATGAAAGCCGTTTGGAAGGAGAGAATGAACAGGTTGACCATTTAGACGAAAGTTCGCAGTCACACCAGCAACCAGTTTCTCCAGAACATAGGTAATTTGACTTTTTTAGCAATTATTATTTAGTATTTATTTCAGGGGGATAGAATCGCGATTGGCTGAAGATGAAGGGTGGTTGGGCTTGACTTTGAGGAAATCTCAGATGAGGAGCTGGAGGAAGAGTCGAAAACAAACAAAGGCGGAAGCGTCGGTGATGCTTTAGGAGTTGATTGGGCAAGCTTAATGGCCACCTGTAAACAGAGGAAACCTGCCAATGAAAGTTCAGCTCGTTCTTACTGGGAAACAGGCAACATGTTAGCGCGCATCGGCATCTCCAAAACCATGGCAAGCCCTACCATGTATTCAACTCTCAAAGAAAAATACCCTCAAGCTTTTCCAAGTAAATATATTTTAAATCACATAAATTTTAATAACTTAATTTTCTAGATGAGACAAGGAGATATCGCTGCACTTTGTCGTCCTTTAAGAGAAAGTAAATCCATGAAAGACAAACTCATATCATCGAATATGCAGCATAAACAAGCTCTTTCTGCGCGAGCGGATTTATCAATCAGGTATAACTAAATAATTTCTTCTTTGGAAGTACTAACTCAATTTC
Organism: Orius insidiosus; assembly: GCA_014119065.1. NCBI lineage: Eukaryota > Metazoa > Arthropoda > Insecta > Hemiptera > Anthocoridae > Orius > Orius insidiosus. The sequence continues at coordinate 30,037 of JACGAQ010000747.1, forward strand.
AGGAGACAACTCTGCGGCCTACCAGTCGTTACATTGGAAACGCACCAAAATATTGGATTCTGCCAATGGACTGTTTAAATTTTTTTTTATAATTTTAAAGGAAAACAACTTTTTATGTAAATAAAACAAAAAAAACTCAAATGGTGGGCGTAATGTTTATTGACCCTATTTAACGATTAATTAAAACTGAAAATTTAACGTAAAGAAATTTGAATGCATACATTTTTTTTCTAAGCTAAACATACTGGAATGGCATGAAATAATACTAAATTGCACTATTATTAATTTTTTAACTGTCCGGGCAGCATTATTTTTTAAAAAAGCAACCATTGACCTTTTTATACAATTTTGTTTACATAAGAAAAATAAATCAAGCGCATTCTATACATTGATAGTTAATAATATAATGAAATAATTACACATAATAAACTAATGTAGTAGGTTCAATGTATATATAAATTTGACATCTATTTTATACAAGATTCTGTATTGTTTTGATATACAATGTCTTTTTAAAACGTTCAAATTTTTTTTTCATAAAATAAAATAGGTATACAAAAAGAAGAATTCAGTTGTCAGATCAATTGGTAGGGAGATAAATATTGGGAAGAGGAAAGAAGTGCTTCCACCAAGTGTGATTTATGTACAAATGAGTGAAAAAGATGGGTAATTTTTAGTTATAAAGGAATAATTGGTGATTACCGGGACTCCAGGATCTGGAAAATACAAAAATTTAAGGTACAAAATTATGCTGATTTCATGTTTTATAGCTGAATTACCTAACAGGAGCAAGCATCTTTGTTGGGTTGATCATTTGAGAGAGTTGTGCGTCCCGATTGAGACGGTTTATGTTGAACTCCAGATTCAGCAGCGTTAAGATCGAGCCTTAAATTCAATAAATAAATAAAAACTCTTAGAATGAGGTTAGATTACCTTCCATCTTGAATGTTCTGGAAAATTTTCTTCGCCGTTTCAAGGAAAGCTTCCTACACTTTCACCACTATAAAAAGAAATATTAATATAATAAGAATATTTATTTGGAGGAGAACAAAGTGGTAATCTGAAGGGAACTTCCTCAAAGTAGTGCAATAATTTTTTAGCCCATTTTTCTTTCAGTACGAGGTAGAAAAAATGAAGGTCTTTACCCAGAATGAGCAAGGACAACCCAAATTTCTCTCTACTATTCTATTATATATAAGGAGTATTTGGTGAAAATTGGCACCTAAGACCACTATAACTTCTCTTTGAGGAAGTTATAAGAAGGGATTGCAAAAAAAAGAGGCCTCTTCTGTGCAATATGAAAAATGATGCGCTTTTAGGGTAAACTTTTAATGATTTAGGTTTTAGAATACCTGAAACCATTTGTCTCTTTTGAAGAAGACTCTTCAGATATTTCAAATAAATAATAAAACTTGAATATTACGTTTTTGCACTGGCTTCAACAAACATGAGACCGTTTTCCTCAGCGAACTTTTTGGCTTCTTCAAACGTCACATCTCTTTGGCCATCCAAATCACATTTATTTCCAATCAAAAATATCACCTAAAATATATAAAATAATATAAATTAAAATGATTAAATGATTACTTACAGTACTGGGGTTTGTGAGATGTCTAGTGTCGGACAACCAACTGTTAAGATGGTTGTAAGTCGATCGTCTTGTTATGTCATAAACCATTAAAGCTCCGGCTGCACCACGGTAGTAAGACCTTAAAAATTTGTTATAACTTCAACTTGCAGAACTAAAAAGATTACCGAGTGACAGCTCTGAATCTTTCTTGACCAGCAGTATCCCAAATTTGAAGTTTTATCTTTTGACCGGAAACTTCGATAATCCTTGTGCCAAATTCAACACCAATTGTGTGAGGGCAATCGGCCATGACTGTAAAAAATTAGAAAACGAGTTTATTTTAAGAAAAATGAAAACTTACACTTTTGCTCAGTAAACTGATGGAGAGACAAGATTTTCCGACTCCCATGTCACCAATATGTACTTGAAGATGTATGAATAACTGTACGGCCCAGTCGACATTTTGCCTATAAATTTAATATTGCGTAAATTTTTTGTAGAAGAAAAAAAATGATTGTCCAATATCATTATAGTAGACCTTGGGCAATGGTAAGGAAAAGGGAATTCAGATAAGAGAAGTCAGTGGACAGACGCTTATCTCCACCTTTAGACAGACAAATTTAAAAAATTTTCCTTAAACTAAGGTTATTTCTTAAGGGATGGAGGTTTATTTTAGCAGGTATTACTCACCTAAACAATGAGTAATACCTTAGAACTACTCATTTTCCGGCAATAACTGTAAAAATCTATTACGACTTATTTTTAAAAATGTAATACGTGACTTTCGTTATCAATTTGTCGGCTTATGTTACATTAAAGTTTCGATTGTAAGGAATAATATTGAAGGAACTCAATTACCTGAATTCAAAATAAGAAAATTCAAAGATAAAAAAATGATTTGTAGAGAACAAAGTGATTATTCTACCGAAATAGTATCACTTTGTGTACGGGCCGAGGAAAATCAAAGGAACGAAACTAAAAAAAAAAGTTTACGATTGTCGTCAAATCACAAGCATTTAAGTAAATAAAAAAAGAGATTATTTTTGGGGAGGATTTTTTGGTTAAACTTTAATCCACTTTTTTTTTTATTTCGATTACTGACAACACAACCAAGAAATGGCTACCGAATCATATGATTTGACGTTCAGGCGGTGCAGTTTCAAAAAAATTTCCCTTTTTTTCCTTCCACAACCTTGAGCCTTTTCTCTTCGGCCGGAACTAAGGAAAAAAACTGAAGAAAAGAATTTTTCGTCGTTAGGAAAAAAATTGTAGCAATGACGATAGCTAATGACGTGGTAGCGTTCCGCCCGTCAGAGAAAAAAGCTACTGATTTGGTAGCAGAGTTCTAATAGATGCCGAATTTTCTATAACTTTAATTCAATTCTATTTTCTTCCTGTGAAAATTAACTGCGCTAAAATTTTTTTAAAACTGTTCCCAAAATGTGGTCCGCCAAGCAAAGCAGTTCCCAAAATTTAGTATTTTTCGAGAAATCTTGGCGTTTTCTCCGAAAAACCCGGTTTAACAATATTTTTGGTAGTTTTCCTGGTTGTTGTGATAAAAAAACCTCATCTCGAGGGGGATTATAAACAAATTATAAGTTTGAAACCCCTCTTACAAATTGTTAATAACAAATTACGACCCAGGGCTAATAGCATAGAATAAAGACCAAGTGACAGACCAGTGAAAGACTTGGTCTTTATTCTATGCTAATAGTTAACGCTAAGGCAAAAAAAAGAAAAAAAGAAAAAAAAAACCTTATCTCAAAAGGATTTTCCTTAGTTTTTCCATTTTTTGGTGGTTTTTCACTTTTCTCGGTTTAATTGACAGAGAAATCAATTTTTACTGGAACGTCAGGATTTTTTGTGGGTATTCTTTAGACTTCAAAACTCAATGCTTCCCACACTATGTTAGAGGAGGGGCTGGGCGTTTTCGCAGGAATCTCGAAGATCTAGAACGTTTATAGTCAAAATTGTGGTTTGAACAACTTTTGTGCCTTAAAAAACCATTGGTCCCATAAAATTTAGCCACACGTCTAAATTCGAAAGAAAAAAACGAATGTAGAAAATGGGGTGCGCAGAAGAAGAGACTATCCCAGTGCAAAACTTCTCTGAAGACAACCTCCTCCAAGCCCACACGAAGAGTTGTAAAAATGTTAGAATCTGACGAATTCTTTATTATTCCCTCATTTATAGAGAAGCAAAACTCCAGGTAATTTATACAATAAACTATAAAGAACTTAGGTCTTGAGAGTGCAAGTGCAGGCCGGGTCACGTGATAGTGAATTGTGGTGGGAAGGCGTCAACCATCCCCGTCTCGTTCTCCTTGGGCTTCGTTGACTGTCGAGTAAATTCTTCATTTACGAGCCAGTTATCGTAAAACAAGGGTCCCCTTCACAAAAAAGATGAGATTAGGAGCTACCATCCCGAATTTTTCCGCCAACTCGACCTACGGGCCGATAAACTTGTACGATTGGCTCGGAGACTCGTATGTATATCATAAATTTTTTTTGACCTTATAATTTACACTCTACTATTTCACTCAGACAACTTAATTAGTTCTATAAAATTTCGTATTATCCTCCCTGCATATTATATTTTAATAATTGAATATTATTCCTTCTAGCAGAAGTTTCATTAAATTCAAACGATGCCCCATAGTTTATTTTTTTTGTTTAATTTTTAGGTGTTCGTCGCTATATAGTTTATTTTTTTAATGTTGTTCTTCGTAGGATGGATGTCTAGGCGTGGATGTGCGGGTAGGACACTCGTTAACCAATTTAAAAAGCAGTATGAGTCATTCCTTAATTCCAAAATGTTTATCTAGAAAAATTTTTAATTTCCATTCTTTCGCTCAAAAATGAATGGACGCGAAAAATCAAAAGACGGAAAATCTTTTAAGTTCTTTATATTCTTTTTTAAAACGTTCTTCAAAGAAGTTTTTGGTTTTCCTTTTTGCTCAATTTGAAGATATTTTGTCGGCTTTCAGAATTAGTTTTGTCACAAATCGACTTGCCCGAAGCTCAGAGCTAACGATTTTCGTAAAAAATTTCTGAGTTGCGAAAAATCTAAGGCAGAATCATAAACGAATTAAGAAACTTTCTGTACTTCCTCTGCTTTGAAATAAACCGTCCGATCTGATTAGGTTTCCCGCGGCGGCTTCAATCACATATTCTGGTCATACCCTTCCTTTTATTTTTCTATTATAGAAACGTCGCGTCGCGTCCGCGGTGTATAATTTTTTTCCCATTAATTTATGCACGTGTCGGAATCCATGGTTTCGTAACTCCGAATTCCGATGGTTAATTTATCAAGCGTAGGGTGGCTCTTTTGTCTTTAGTCCCACATCAACAGCAACTATGTACTACGTAACCGCAGATTCAATTTCAATATTGATATGGAACACTCTGCTAGCCTATCTGCGTAATCTAAGAATTCTTATTTTTTAAATATCATTTTAATTAGGTTGACCTTTTTCTTTTCATTTGAATTTCCCTAAAAGCAAGACGAATTTTTCATTTCTCTTGGTACGTAGCTTCCTCCACCTTCCTCGCAGACATCAGGAGAGAGATAAATAAATTTTGCGGCACTAACATTTAAAAAAAATGAAGGTGGATACCTCTAAAAGCTCTTCTTTTTAATTTTCTTAAAAAAACAAAAATTGTATACAATAAAGATAAGAAAAAAAGACATATTTATGGAAATGCCCAACAAAAGAAAAAAAAATCAAATGCCTCTTTTATCTAAATAAAATTATGCCCCAAGGACAATAAATAATATTTATCGAATCGTAAGTTATCAGTGATTAATTGTGAGTGTTTTAAATTTTTCGATATCTAAATCTATTTTTATTTACTGCTTATTCATTTTGATTGCCAAAATAAAAGTTAAAATTTTTAAGTATCAAACAGAAGAGAAAAAAAAATCTTCTCAAAGTTTTGGAATTTTTTCGTTTCTATTTTTGTTTTCTATTTTCTGAAGGAGAAACATATTTTACCGGCAGCTAATGTATAATTGCGAAACCTAAAATTACATGTAGAAATGTTAGTAATTTTAATTAATAGCTTTTAACAATAAATTTTCGCCCTCCAGCCAGCTGTGAAATTATTTACAACTTTGGTGGTGAAGTTTCGTTTTTATTTCATACATATTTTGTTAACTTTAATCAGGAGAGCGTCGGACCGAAAAAAAAAGTTTTGTTCTTTTAATTAGTCCTTTTCCCCCGTGTTCTTTCATATTTTTGTTTATATTAGCATAATGTATGTTTTTAAAAAGTCTTTTGAAATGAAATTGTTAAAGATGGTGTATGTTGTTTTCTCATCCGGCTGACTTCACCCCAGTTTGTACCACCGAGTTGGGCAGGATCGCCGTCCATCAGCACGAGTTTAAAAAAAGAAATGTCAAACTTCTTGCTCTCTCCTGCGACAAACTTCAAGACCACTGTAGCTGGGTTAATGTATGCTAAGGATATTTAAAAAATCGGATTTATCAATAAGATATTCCAGGACATCAAGTCTTACTGCAAGGACATCCCCGGTGACTTCCCGTATCCGATTATTTCGGACGAAAATCGCGAACTTGCTGTTCAACTTGACATGCTTGATGAAAAGGACAGGTTGAATGAAGACACCGCGATGACTGTCAGGGCGATGTACATCATTGATCCGGACAAAAAATTACGTCTTGCAATGATCTACCCGACTTCCACTGGGCGCAACGTTGAGTACGTCCCACCATTTTTTTATGCCATTAATAAAATTTTTTCAGTGAAATACTCCGCGTAATTGACTCCCTTCAATTGACAGACAGGTTGAAAGTGATTGCGACTCCAGCAAACTGGGTTGTAAGTTGAAAAGATCGATTAAATTTTTGACTTGTGATTTTCAGCCGGGAGAAAAAGTGATGATTCTTCCGTCTGTCAAAGATGAAGACCTTCCGAAGCTTTTCCCCAATGGCGTCGACAGAGTTTCGATGCCGTCTGGGCAAAATTACGTGAGAACGACCACCGACTACAAAATGTAAAGCACGTGAAATGAAAAAATAAAAAATTGCTTGAAGTGTTTTTTTAACCAAAAATGTTACAAGTTCTTAAAATATGTACTATGAAGAATAAAAGAACTGAGGAAAGTCATTGGCCGGTAAGAATCAAGAATAAGAAACCGAGGAAAGTCATTGGTCGGTAAGCAGCAACAATAAGACGAGGAAAGTCATTGGCCATTTGGCATATACCCAAGTAATCCGTGAAAAAAGTCGTAATAGTGAACTTTGTAAAAAGGTAAGTATACACCTAGTTTCTGAACAGTAAGCAAATGTTTCTGAAGCCTGAATTCGTCTAAGTTTAGAGCCTAAAAATCGTATTTTGCCCGGGAAAAAGTCAGGCCATAACCTGTTATTTGGGATGCCTGTTGTGTAACCATACAAACTGCTATTTTCCGGCTGGCCGCTTCATCAGATTGTTTTCTCACGGCTATAAACTTATTAATTGCAATTTGTCATTGACGTGACAGTACTGAATAAAATAGTAGAGCTTCTCATTTCAACCAAACATCGACCTTAAAACATCCACGATGGTGAATCTTGGTGAGATTTTCCCAAATTTCGAAGCAGAAACTACACACGGAGCGATCAAATATCATGACTGGCTTGGTGATTCGTAAGTTGCTCCTGATTTAAAACGATGAATAAAACCGAATCAACAGGTGGGGAATATTTTTCTCACACCCGAATGCCTTTACGCCAGTATGCACCACTGAGCTGGGAAGAGTCGCTCAACTTTTACCAGAGTTTCAAAAGCGAAATGTCAAAGTGATGGGATGTTCTTGCGACCCTGTCGACGTCGTTTTGAAATGGACTGAGGTACTAACTGATCATAAAATAATTTTTGAAATGACAATTTTTAGGATATAATGAGCTACTCAGGTATAGGTGGAGTTGAGAAATTCCCATATCCGATTGTTGCTGATGAATCACGTTCGCTCGCCGTTCAACTGGAATGATCGATCCAAATGAAAAGAGCTCAGAAGGACTACCTGTTACTTGTAGAGCCGTTTTTGTCGTTGATCCTAAGAAAAAAGTTCGACTTTCTATTCTTTATCCTGCTACTACTGGAAGAAATTTCACGTACTGTTCATTTATTAGCATTTTTATTTGCTAACAATAATTTTAGGGAAATCATTCGAGTGATTGACTCCCTGCAGTTGACTGATTCCAAGTCCGTTGCTACTCCAGCAGACTGGAAGGTAATGGAATTTTTTGTCATATCAAGTTCTTGTTCTTAAAAGCACAAAATTAGTTCATTCTGCTTGAGGAAAAGCAAGTAATTGATGGAAATTACCCAAGATCTATCATTGAAAGAGTCTTTTTGCTTCCTTCCTCCAGAGTCCCTTAAGTTCTTCACCTTCTTGGGCTTTGAAGGATAGGAGAGGTTAGGGGTCCATCATACTTTTACCACTGAATTTTTAACTTGAGAATTTTAGCATTACTCACGCAATTTTTTTTCAGCAAGGGGATGAGTGCATGGTACTTCCGACGCTCTCAAACAGTGATGCAAACAAATTATTTCCTTCAGGCTTTGTTACTGTGAAAGTGCCTTCTCAAAAAGAATATATTCGTAAAACACCCATGCCTATGTAATTTTTTATCTTTTCATGATATTAAATGTATTTTGTTTCTGAAATTCTCATTTCACTTCCTGATAAAGACAGGGATTACATGTGATGATTTCGATTTAATTTTTTATTTATTAATGTCCAAATCATGATATAAACAATTCTGATATTCTTTAAAACTTTCTCTCACATTTCCAAATAAAATTAATTTTTAAAAAGGAAACAAACAAAAATTAAATACTATGAACCCACAGGTAGAAACAATATCAACAATAAAATATTCCTAATGGAATACCTAAAAGAGTTTCCTGTGAGAAGCGACAGATTCTTTATTTTTGGCTTCCTCAAGTTTCAAAGGAAGTTTTTAACTTTACAATAAATAACTTTTCTAACAAGTAATTGACTTTTTACGAAACACTTAGTAGCACTAATAAACAGGAAGTGCATCTAGAATCAACTACTGTACACATTTACAATTATTTGCTACTTTCCGGGGAGGAAAGTATTAAAAAAAATAGGGCGAAAACAATACTGAAACAAATTATATACAAAATTTTACAATGGCTGTACAAAAAAAAGATCCCCAACCCTAGATGAATCCTTAGCAGAGACCAATTAAAACGGATTTAGCACACGTTCTTTGAATAACGACTTTAATATCGGTTTTGAAATAAAATAAGTTGACTCCTCAATTCGTTTACCCAATGTTTAGTATCTTTAGGCCAGGTTCGTTGTACCTATGGACGTTTTTTGGACGAATAAAAAAATATAGACCTACATCGGCCAACGATGCCATCGAATAAAAGGTTTCTAAGCCATTTGGAAATGCTTTTAATATTTTTTTTATAAAAACTAAAGATTAAAAAGCCACAAAGTGAAAATTTAAATACAAAGATGGAAGACTATAAAATAATTTTGTACTATAAAAATAAGCTATTAAAATTGCAGTAGTTCAGAAAACAAAATTATTAACTTAAAACTTTTGGCCTATAGTTTTAGGAATTGTGGTCCCTAAAAATAAAATAAACAAAAATCATTTAGTATAAAACTAAACAATGGGTAATTTTTAAAAAACATTGGTACAGGCTTTCATTTAAAAAATAGAAGACATTCTGTACATTAAATAGAATTTAAAAAAATCTGTCTTTTGTTAATAAAATATTTTTAGTTGAAAAAAACAAAAACAATGTTTGGTCCCGATTGTTTTTTTTTAATTTTTGGAGTCCTTTGATTTGTGTTCCCCTAGATTGGATTAAAAAAAAGAAGAAAAATAAGGAATGTGTTGTGGAATTATGTTGTCGACATACCTGCGTTTCGATGTGCAATGTGGTTTGTGTATAAAAAAATGAGAAAATGAGAAATCCTTTTTTTAAACAATTTTGCGCTCAAAAAAAGAAAACCTCATAACTCATCTTCATACACAATGGCTCGAGATGAAATTTTGGGTGAAATATTTGTATTTTGAGTTTAGGTTTTTTTATTTTTGTGTTTTACATGTAAGTGTACAAAAAAAAAGTGTTTCTGTTAACCAAAAAATATGCAGGATCTGAACCACAAACGGCGTTTAAACAACTACTTACAATACAAATTAAAAATAAAACTTTTCTCTATACTATTTTGGCATCTTAAATGGTCTAATTATTAACTACCTAAGCCTAAAATAATACATCGATATTTTCTTTTAAAAAATAAAAATTTCAAGGTTCTAAACTATTGGCCAATAAGAAATAAAAATGACAAACATGACACAGACGTCTAAACTTTAAAGCAGAACGAAAATAAAAAACAAAAAAAAGTTGAAAAAAGCATCATCACAAAAAAGTGTGCTAAGCGATTCATGTAATTGGCTCGGACTACCGTAAAATTTGTTCAGGTCAATACAAAACAAAATGATTCATAAAAAAATTAAATAAAACAAAAATAGAAAGAAAAAACTACGAACAAACCTAAATTGATTTAACAATGCTATAAATTACATTCACCTATTAACTACGAATGTTTTCTGTGTCTTTTAAAAATAAAAATGTTTTCCAAAAACTCAGGTTTGTTAATTTAACAATTTTGTTGATGAAAATGAAAATGTAAAAAAAAGAAAAAAAACTTGGTGTATTGCTTTTGGTTGCATAAAGCAAAATGACATGATTTAAAAAATATATAACAAAGAAATAATGACTTTTTATATATAAATTTTGTATTTAAAGTATACAATTTAAACTTTTTTTTTATTAATCAATATTTTAGAGGATTTTTTTGGTACTCAATTTTTGTTGAATTTTATCAATCCAATCTTATATGATAGGTTTTTAATTGACATTAAAAGAACTTAAGCAGGAGGAGTTTAAACGCGACTCCTACTGCTGCGTATCTTCTTTTAAAGGGCCATTCGGTGACCTTATCGTACGTGACGAAGAGAAGCATAACTTCATCACGTATGGGAATTTGCTGTCTGAAAAATTAAAGGGAGGTTAGATCGAAGATAGAAGAAGGAGAGCGGTTAATACCTGGGTTTTTAATTGGAACATGATTGCAGTTAACAAGACAGTTCACGGCGTCTTCCAAGTTGTCGAATTCCATCAAACCGGACGAACTTCTATCTGTTAATTTATTTAAAATTAGTAAAAAGAAAAGAATATAAAAGTACCTTTTTTCGGGAACAGTTTTATCTGTGACGGTTTATTTACTTCTTTCTCTTCATAACAGCGAACAACTGCTCTTCGGTTATGTCCGGAGGGGTGTTGAAAAAGTGGAGAATTTTCGCTGGGCCTTGGATTCGATTTTTGCTGGCCATCCCGGGATTGATGAACCTGTTGTTCTTACTGGCCGCGAAGTCTTTAAACGAAACGCTATTGTCCGGAAGCGTATACGGTTGAGCAGCCTGGCTCAAAAATGTCTGTTTCGAATACCTAAAAATTATATAAGTAATTTTTTAAGATTTGAATAAAAATAAAATACCCTAATTGAAGAGTACCACCGAAAAGCGGCATATTTTTTAGGTGGTTGATACTTCTTTCGACTGAAATACTGTCACCCATTTGTACCATAGCACAACCTTCTTTTGTCTTCAAGAATTTAATCTAAAAAAAATATTAGTCTGATACTTTTTTAGAAGTTTGAAAACTTACTCTGATCACATTTCCGTAAAGGCAAAAAAGGTTAAACAGTTTATCAGGATTTGCCTTGTTGGGATCAAGTCCGTATGCCATAAGAACGCATCCAGCACCGCCTTGAACGCCGTTCGTTTGTGCCATATCAGGAAACGTCCCACCTCTCGGGGGCGGCGGAGGAGGAGGCGGTGCCACAAGTCCTTCACGTCCAGGCACACTTTTCACCATGTACCTACTAAAACAATCCTCGTGAAGAAATACTCAACAAAAAAAAAATCTTTCAACAAAGAAAGCACTCATGTTAATGAAAAATACGTGCAGAAAGCTTTTTGAAGGAAAATGGGAGAGTTGGAAAGGACAGATTTACGTCTATTGAAAGAGCTACTTAATTTCTTCCTATTCACTAACAGTTTTCAATAAAGGAGGCTAAAAAAGGAATTAGTATGCTTTTAACCTAAATTTTTATTCATAAGAGTTTCAAGGAAGGAATTAGGGGAAATGGGCATTTAAAATTATAATACGGTATGAAGTTGAATTTATTTCTGAAGCAACAGGGAGGTGACGTGAGTAACGCCCATAGGGCCAAGTATAAACCCGACTATCTTTTTGCCTTATCTACCAGGATCAAAAGGTCGATGAATGCAAATAACACCTGTTATTTTACCATAATGATTTTCGTGAGGACGTGAAAAAATTGAAATATAGGAAGCCATTAATCCGATACCTATTTTGAAGGGGGTTCGAAATTAATACCACGGAAGAGTTGGAGAAAGAGGGGCATCCCCTGGTACCCCCAAAAGCTGTGAATTATTGAAAACCCCCTAGCCGCCTCTTCTCCCGAACACTCTTGTCTGAGTTATTACCGCTCCTAAAACTTCGAACTTTACGCGTCGGCCTACCTTAATAGCCGAAGGGGTGATTTTCAAAATTGACCCCTCTGAAAGCCTCATTCAATATTTATCAATCAATATTATTCACAATATTTGATTTTAAAAAAAGGAAGGTCGTAGATGGTTTTGTATGTCCATTTTTTGTCTGGTGAAAATAAAAGGAAGCGTGATTCCTCCGGGATTTCTAGCTCATCAAAAATTTGAGGGTTTCTTGAGGAAAATTGGGTTCAATAATTCAAAACTTCTTGAATGGGAAAGGGTCTCAAATCATGCTCACTAGATAAAAAGGGAACCGCAGGGTTGCATCAAAACTACGTTAACAAAATTATTTTCTTCTGGACTCAAGAGTCTACTTTCACGGTAAATTGAAATAGAGCTCATCTCAAACGTGCACTTACGCCCTGATGAAAATCTCTTAAATATTCAAAGAATTCTCTATTTCAATTTGAGCTTTTACATATTTAAGGCAGAGAGAGGGGTGTTCCGCCGGTAACTTCCTTTGGGATCATCGTCCCCCCTCGAGGATACGAGTTCGCTACGGACCTTGTTTTTTTCTCTGTTTAATACAACCGGAGCTTCTTCAATCATTCACTTTTTTCGTCTCTGCACTTAAAAAAAAAGGCTTAAAATCAACTCGACACGGAAGTGTGGAAATCCAATTTTATAGAGATGAGCCAAAACGAAATAAGAAGAATTGTGCCAAAATTTTAATAAAAAAGCATTTTGTAAAGTTGATTTTTGTTCCATTTTTATCTATTTTCAAAGAGTTCGAAAAACCGTGTTCTGATGAAAGTTAAGGAAACTTTTATCAAAGAAGGGATATTATTTTTGTATTAGTTATGAATGAGAAGAAAAAATGTAACTTTTTCAGAGATCCCTTTTCACGAAGAGATTATCGCCTTTAATTTGACCTGAATAAAACATTTCTAAAATGTCAAAGAGCAGCTTAGGGCTTAAAAGGGCGATTAACTCAAAGTCAATAAAGATATCGAAAGGAATATAGGATTAAAGGAAAAAAAAATGTTAAGAGGAAAATACCGGTTAGCAAGGACATCAAGGAACATGCGGGGTGAAATTGGGGAAGGCGAAACAAACTTTTCAACGGGTGCTGGAGGGAATCGTTCGCTGACGTAGTCTCCGTACGCCGAGGGCCGACCATTTGTGTACGCGTTTTCCTCGAATTCCATGTAGTTTGTCTGCGGTTGGCCTCCTGCAAATAAAAAATAAAATTTAGTAAACCTACTAAATGAAACCTAATTTAGATTTAAATAGAACTACTAGGTTAAAATAGTTCATTACTCTAACGAATCATATCAACTCGACACATAGAACGTTCCGGCTATAATTAATAAGATTATCCTGACTAAATAGTGATTATGTGAATGGGTTGAGTGAATTGCAAGCCTTCTCTGAGCTTAATTGATTAGTTCATTTATGTACGAGAGTTGGATCCGATCTCGAATAGTAACTTCTATAGCGTACTAAATTCAAAAGATAAACCGTCCAAAAAACAAATGGAGGGGAAACATTGACTAATTAGCACGTTAGTTTGAGTTCAAAATCCAACCATAGTCGACGAAAATAATTTTAAAATGTAATAAAAACGTCGCCATGCGTGGAAATACATGGCAAGAGCAAATGTTTGGCTAGAGGGAGAATGGTCATTTTATTTACGATCCGTTCATTAAGGCGGTTGCATTTTATATCTTTATTAACGGGTTTTTGACACATACTTTATTACCCTTTGTTGAACTTTATAAAAACAAAAATTAGAAACGCTAACTAGGTGGCTTCATGTTTAATGTCAAGGATTGGCGGTTTCCCTTTGTTAATATGTATACAATCACTTTGTTCATCCTAATTAATTCAGGAATAATTTCTGATTAACAATTATAGCAAAAAAATCCCAGTTTACTAAAAACTCGCACAAGCTAAAGAAATTAAAAATGTGTTAATAGGAAAGTTGTGGTGTTTAGTGAAGGTGAAAGGAGAAACCAGCACCAAAATAATTTTGTAAGAGTACCTTTTTCTTTCATCCGTAAGTATGGTTGTTCGTATCTTTTAGCTGATAACAAAAAATAAAATTAAAATAAAATAAAAAACCTAGAAAACAAGCGCACAGCGAAAACTGATAGCCGCCATAAGAAAAAAAAAGGCGTTGAAATAATTGATTTAACAATAATAATGGTGGATCGTTATAAGCTTAATTACTTGAGGATTTACATGCATTACTGGTCCTGAATAAACTTGATTAATTCAAGCCCTCTAAAGAATAATGATAGTCGAAAAGCACCGGGAGAATAAGGGGGTTGAAAGACCCCATTCATAAAAGGTAAAAGGGTGTTGCAAAACTGAACGATTTCCGAGACGATTTTGCAATTGAAGCCATTGAGAGAAGCGTTTTATTAAATTTGAATTATTTCATCTTCGCCGGGAAAGGGAGCTAAGTCCTCTTGCTAAAGTTCTAGTCCTCTAAGGGAATACCTACAGTGTAAACTTCTGCTTCTCGGCTCCCTTGTAATATGCGGTCTACAGACTTCTGTAAAGGAAGTCACGCATAAAACCGTTAATTACTTTACTTTTTTGCAAATTTTTTTTTCGTAATAAAAAAAATGAAATAAAACAAAAATAGAAAAAAGCTATCTGTGATTGGGTGCAATTTTTTTTCTTCGTAAATAATTGCTCTCCGTGGGCTAGTGATCAAGGACTCCGAATAACAGAAGTCGTGGGTAAGAGGAGTTTCTTCAGATCGTGGGTCAAGTTCAACCGATTTTGCCCTAGCGAATGATGGCGTGACTTCATAAAGGAAACTATTAATTACAAAGTTTATTTTTCACGTTCGCCGAATTATGGTGAAAGCCCGTCAATCTTCCCAAAGGGGGGGGGGGGTTTCTGTCAAAAGCTACTGGAGGCAAAAATTTGGTGTATCTTTAGTAAGGAATGTTACATTTTCCAAGAAAAGAAAAGCCCTTCTTTGCTGTACAAGTCACGTAAGTTTACTTTATAGGAGAACAAGGACGAGCGCATTTTATCCAGAAATTTTTTCAAACGATATAAGCGCTATTTTCTTCTCTTACTTTCTACTTATCAAGGGCACTCTTTTGTTTGGAAAGATGTCTTCTGGACTTGCTGAGCGAAAACGATATCTTCGTATGGTTAGGAGTGAGGGGAAGTCTATGAAACCGCATGTTGTTCCACCAGATGGTGTTCCTTCTCCCCTTTTCATTTTCCTCATTGTCAATATTGTTTTCTCGATTTCTAGACGAAACTTAATTCATATTTTATACAACCTTTGAGAAAAACAGAATTGATACCCAAAAGTATCGGACCCTTTTTCCGGGTAAATATTAAAAATCCGAATATTCAAAACTCGAACTCATTACCATCATAATATCTCGAATATGAATTTCAAATTAAGCTTTTTTTCCGCATTTTTTTTTTCTAGAATTAAAGAATTCTCTTTTTTTATATTACAAAAAGCTTAAGCAAAGCTTGGGTCAAATATAATTATTCTAGTTAATAAAAACTCTTTTTAATTTTGTCTGAAAACCGTTGACATCCTGTTTTAATATTTTATTAGAGTTATAAATTATACAGAAAAAAATGACAAAAATACATTCAACGGAGTTCGTTCAAATAAAAGTAATAATCTAAACTTTGAGATAGGTCACGTTTTAAATAACTAGCTTTTAGAAATGAAAATGTGTTTTCAATAAAGAGAGGTCATTTTTCCCCGAGACGCTACTCGAAGTTTCTTCTCGAAGTAATAGTTTTTCTAATAGTTTTCTGACAGGAAAAAAGGGAAGCTTTTTTTAATATTTGGTGAATGAAAAGCAATTTTTCAAATTAATTTTTTTTTCACGAAAGATTTATATAGACTTAACGCGATGGAAAAAAATTTAAAATTTTATACGGATTGGGCAAATCGATAAGTTTAATTATTTGGAACCATGGATTCAAATGAAATTTTAATGAAATAATTCCATTGACCTCATTTTCATTATTTAGTTAAACATTGAAGGAAAGAACAAAAAATCCCATATAAACGTGTACGTGATAGGGATGCTCTCGCAGCGGTGGAAATCGTTGAAAAATCTCTTTGGGGGAATCCGTTAAAGGATTTTCCCGCAGGGAATGCGGTTAGGGGGAGGAGAGAAAAAATAGCCGTTGGGTACTTTTACTAAAACACGCATTGTTTATACCTACATTTATCTAAGTACTTTGAAAAAGGAAATACCCCATTTTCGAAAAAAAATTCGACAAAGGCTAAAAAATAGCGTGATGAGCAATCATTAATAGATAAGACTAGCATTCATCGACACGAAACAGAAAGAAATAAAAAAATGCTTCCACCTGATAAAAAAGAAAAGATAGTAAAAATTTTATTTCGCTCTATCTTGGGTCACGTAGGATTAAACCAATAGAGTCAAAAGATTTTCTAGGGCATGAAATAATATTTTGATGAAAAAAATATTATAGATACTTTGGCTTTCATAAAAGGAGTTAAAATGACTTTGAGCAAAAAGTTTATCTCGACACGAACTGAAAGAGAATTAGACAGATCCGAACTGTTTAAGGGACTCCCCGGGAAATTTAATCGAGATTCCAGACCGTGGTTTTGCATTTGGGTCAATGAGATTTGCAGTCTGAATAATATTATAATACCTATGTTTGTATTGTAGCTGTTTAGGGTTAAGCAAGCCTGGAGGTAAAGCATTATATGCTGAATTTAAAACGCTAACGTTGATCAAACTTTAATTAATAATAAAATGTTAAAACTTAAAAATTACATTTTAAAATTTTAGTTTATTCGTTTCTGGGAGGGAAGGCTTGTTAAACACCTGCCAAGTAAGGAAAGTAACTTTTTCCCCGAGTTCCCGTTTTGGGGTAAATAAATTAGAGAGATCCCCGTGTTCGCGAAGACAACGTTTGGATCGTTTCCAACACGAATTTGTCGAATAAAACGCTTTCGGGGCTGAAAAAAGGGGAAAAAATGCAATTTTCGGACATGTGACAAAAACGGATTGATGTTTGAGGGAGGTCCGATGAAAAGGGTGATCAATCTTGTTGTTTGCCCGGGCAATCGTGGAAGGAGGAAAGTCAAAGGAAGGTCAAGTGCCCATCGAAACTCATAGGGGAACTTATTTTATAAACTTCGAACAACAAATAAAAGATTCGAAAGAGCATAATGAAAGTTACGATTCAATGAAGAATGATGGCTCAAATTGGACACCGAAAGTTCATTTCAAAGGGTTAAAACAAAATAAATTATTAAATTTTGAAATTGCTAAATCAACGCTACTAACTAGCTAATTAATAATGCATAATATTATGGAATCAAACAATTAATTCAAATGGATGATCCTTTGTCTACAAATATTAATATTGTAAGATAATAATATTAAAGGGGCGAGAAGCATTTAAAATGGGTTAAGGGAAAATTTTTTTTCTTTTAAAAAAAGGTGGAAGGTGAAGCTAAAAAACAAGTTTTAAGTATAATGCGTGTTTTTGTATGAGTTTACTGTTGAAGAACTGAAAGACTATTAAACAGTTAAGAAAAGGGGGGCCTCTTCTTTTTTGATGTGCCATCCGAGCTCTAAGAAAAAGACAGGATTCTGGATATTCCTCGGAAACTTGTGATGAGGTGGAACTTTTAAAAGGGTAGAAAGAGGGAGGCTGTTTGGAAAGGAAGGCGGGCCGAAGCGAGAGGGAAAAGTCTGTGTGGAGGTAATTGGTCTTCGCCTTTTCCGACTCATCTTCCCGACCCCCCCTTTCTCGAGCCTCCTACACACAAAATGCTTCCAACAAACGAGAGTGCCATTTCCTTTTAATAAAGTTGCTAACTGTCAAGAGAAAGGAGGTAACTCGCGTTAAAACTATACTTTGAGAATCTCGTAAGTTCGTAACTTAATTAGCCAACCTAGTCGTCAGTTTGTTAATGATGATTAGAGTCATGTTCGCTCGCGGGCTCCATCATGTCAACACTCAAAAATCGAAGATTCCTGTGTATTTAGAATAACTTACGATAAAGTTGAGGAGCTACACCGAATCTTGGCTCTTGAAGAAGAGGAGCTTGCCTCGCGTGGGCCGTCTCTGGAGGCTTATCTGCAACAGATAACATAATTTCATTCAGATTTAACTCTATAAACATTTATGTCAATAAAATCTTTGATGTCACATCGTTCGGATCAGTCAGTGTGCCCTAAATTTTTTTTCCCCACGTCGTTTAAGATTAATTATGCTCTTGTGCTTGCTTTTTTGTGGGGTACGAAAAATGTAAAGTTTAAAAATAGCCAGAGTGAAAAAAACAAGCAGAAGGTGGTAAAAAAAAGGATAAGGACAAACGTCCAACTTGGTCCGGGTCAAATAAAATATTCAACTGTTTTCGAAAGGAACTTTTCCATAGAGAAAAAAACAAAAATATAAGCAAAAATATTTTATCAACTATTTAGTTATGTATGTGAATACACAGGTGGAGAGATCTTGCAATATGAGCGGTTCTTGTGTCAGTGACAGGCTGAAATCTGAGTCTGCATGTATAATTAACCTCAGGGGTCAAAATGATACTCGGGACAATCAATCAATCTAAACCCGTATTAATTTGTTATCCAGACCGTGACCAGACTCGGTTCACCACAAAGAGGCTGTCAAATTAATTCTCTGAGACTTAGTAATTTTGAATAACCTTGAGGGCATTTTTGATTAAATAATTTATATATAAATCTTGGGAGATGAAAATTTTGAATTTTTGAAAAGGGTTCAAATGAGAGAAACCCCAGCAAAAAACGGAGCAACAGATTTAAGAAAAATTGGGAGAAAAGAAAGCTATTAAGGGTTTTTTTTTACCACGAACAAGCTTAAGTCGTGGATTTGCACAGGTGGTGGAAGACAAAAAAAGGTAGCGAGTGGAATTGGGGAGGAGGGAGTTTCTCAAGATTAGGCTCTATCGATTCCCGTTGGCTCGTAACGGCGGTAAACGAGGGTGAGAAGGCTTTCTTAAATCGATAACAACGACACACAAATTTAGCCCAACTCCGACTTTTATTGTCTAATGACCCCTCTCAGGTGTCTCGCTTTCCGACCTTCCTTGAATTATTCATAAACTTTTGCTACAAATTTTAAAAGATTTCTAGATAAAAATGAATTAACTTTTATTTCGTTTATAAACCAATTGAGGATACAAAATTTTAAAACATTATTAAGTTTCTATATTCCATCAACTCAATTTATTTCCGAGTTAAAACGAAGGGAAGTCGGGAAAAACACTTTAAAAATACGGGAAAGAACCATGAAGATAAAACATTTTCTCTTTAAATCGGAACGGATAAAAAAATAAAAATTACGTCCCTATAAATGGATATTTTTAATGTTTGATTTTCATGGAACCATTTAAAAAGCGCCAATATTGAACATCAAACAAAAAATAATCATGATTAAGGGATAAAGGGTCAGCCCCGAGTACAATTTTTAGATAAAATAAAATATTTAAGGAATATTTTAGGTCAATAATTTGGACTAGGGAATTATGTTTGGTGTAAAGAAACCCGAAAAACGCCCCCTTTATTTTTATCCGTAGGGTTTCCAGCTTAATAAAATAATTAAATAAATCGAATATTTAGAAACATGTCATTCTAGCTTAAATCAATAAGGGAAACAAATTTTTTCAACGCGATTTTTGATACATGTAACTTGAGATTTTTTAAAATTTATTTTTTCGTTATGTCAAGCGGGGTGTATTTTAGTACTTCCTTTTTCCTCTTCCTTTATTTTATTTTTTTTACGAGACCTTTTTAAAACGTTGAAGTTGTTGTAATGAAATTCTCCACCCGTGCCCTAACGACATTTGCATTGTTCGTTAAAGTAAAAAAAAAAAGGAAGAGGGGGAAAAAAGTCGTTCCAACAACCGTTTTAAGAGACAACTATACTTCAAAAAGATTGTAAACCAAAATAAGGTCTTTTCAAGGCTCTAAAGTTTGAATTAAGGGGACGTTTTTTCTTCGTTTTCCAACGAAGAAAACAAAATCATGGATTTGTTGCATTTTACCTAAACCCTGACAGTTCGGAGTAGATACCTACGAGAAAAATTACTTCCTGTATAGGTTTTTTTCATGTGAGTAGGTATTGGTTATAAATTTACGCTTGTTTTTCACAGCCTGTCAATGGCAGGCGAGGATTTTCTTTCGTATTTGTCCGGCAGTCCCGTTTGTTTCTTGTAAACGGCCCAAAACAGTGATAATTTTATCATTTCATGATAAAATACCACACATTTAAAACAAGTTAACTACATACTAAGTTTTCTACATTAAAAATTCCTTATTTTATTCCCATCAATTTTGAGGTAAATATTTAAACAAAAATTTGAAAGGCATTAAGAGGAACTAAGGAACGTTTAAGGAGAAGTGCTGATAAGAAATGTGATATTAAGGATAAGGAATAAAAGGTTTCATACCCCTGTTCGGGAAATGGTTCCAACAAGGTAAGCGGAAGGGAAAAGTTTGAGGGAGAAAGGGAGTGCAATCGTTCTCGTCCTCCAAATGCCTTGTCAATGACGAATCTGTGAACAAAATGCAACATCTCACATAAATAAAAATAAATAAAACTTAAACTATAAAAAAAATCATGTCAATAAAAATAAACCCGAAAGTGTGGGGTGACTATTAAGAAATCTTACGTTCCCGACATATGTCACTATCTTAAATGACGTGTAACTGTCATGTTTTATAATAGGTACTCCTCACGAAACGACGTTCTGTGATTTTAGAGAAGGAAAAAAAATGTTTCTATTAATAGACACGAAGCCCTTTAAGACCAATAATACAGCACTAAAAGTAAACAAGGTCGTTTTATCCACTGAAGGATTTGTTGCTGTGCACTTGAGAATACTGCGCATTTTGTTTTTCAATAAAAAGCCAATATTTAAGTGCTATATTTTATTAAATTCGTTTAAACATGCAGTAGGTATGCTTAGGCCTTCGTTTGGGTGCAATAAATTTAAAAGGGGAAAACCATTAATTCTTTTTTTTTCTGGGGTTGAGCTGGGGCAGACTAACATGAAAGAGTGATCGAGTTGGAAAGGGTTGATGCGATGGGGTAGTAAATGGACAACTGAGTACCCTCAGGATTTTTTTTTGTCGAGTGTAGTTTTTTAAAAAAAGGTTCCATTTTTTGAGTCGGCCACAATAGAGTTTTTTAAGTTTCCAGGAATGTAGAGAACCAAATGAAAGGGGTAAATGGAGTTTATTGTCTATTTGTGAAAGCGAAGGGTAGGAAAAGTGATTAGAAATCCTTTCACTTAACTCCTTCCGACCCTTAAAGGATCAATGGAACGCTCCAAGTGGACACTCCTTTTGCTTTTATCCCACCATTAATAGCCAGATTAATTAAGACCTAAAATTAGTAACGGATTCTCAGAACTCTGGAAAAAATAAGGGTCCCAATTTAACGGATTAAAAAAAGGAGTTGTTATAAAAAGGCTGACCTAAGGGAAAAAATTTATTCCGACTCACCTGAATGAAATTTAATAAAGAAGTAAAATTTAATAAACAAATAGCTTTGATATAAAGTTCAGACTAATCCGGTAATAGTGCCCCTTAACTCAAGATACCCCGTTTTCCTTCTTCCCTATATTCCCTCGGTTCTCCCATCCAAAATCGAGTTAGGGAAATTCATGTCCTGGAACTGGGATCGCTAGATATACGTTCCACTTCTCTTCTCCCTGTCATCCACCTTCCTTGCGCTTTGTTTCAAAGGGAAATTAATCCGATCCGAGTTACCCACTGAGGGTCGTTTTAATGTTGTTAAGAAAAATTCAACTCCCATTTTAAAAACCGTTAATTTTTGTGAAGTTTGTCATCAGGTGTGTTCTAACCTTCAAGTGATTGATGTCTCTTGTATCAAATCTGCTGAGTAGGTTCACGTTATTTCAGGATAAAGTACCTTTGGAGTCATGTAACTTTGTTTAAAAATCCTTTGATTTTTAAAAAAGTGAATGAGGAAGTGGAACTCGTCAGGATACCTTAGCAGATTGCGAAAGTAAATCGAATTTTAAAATTAAAAAAGAAAAGATCCACCATCAAAGGAGCGCTAATAAGAAAGGTTGTCTTCTTCATTTTGCTCCCCCTCTCTACGTCTGGATTATTCAATTTATCTGATTGCACAAAGAGGTTCTCTGGTGCCGATGGACGACAAGCGTCAGCGTGTAATCCACCCTCTTCCATCTAAGCCCTGCTTTGTAACTAAAGGGTTGCCATGAAACAAGATAAATTCCGGAGGGCCGCTCCTAAATGTTAAAGCGGTTATATTGCAAGTCAAGTGTGCCTAGAAGGCCAAGGAGGAGAAAGAGAACTAATGAGGTGAAATGAAGTGAGTCTTGCAATTAGGTACACAATAAATAGCTTCAAGTTTATCTTTACAATTCACCTTTCTTTTGACTAAAAAAAATTTATTTTTTAAAGGGTTGGTTTTGATACTTAAAAAAAATTAATGGAGCCCGTGTTAAAAGCAAAAAAGGACACAAAAAGGATGATGGTAACTACGCTGTTCATTATTCTTAATTAAGAACGCCAATGTCTTGAAATACTTCATTAATCAAACCCATTTTAGTGTAAAATGTTCTTTTTTAAAAAAATTTCTCTCACGTTTTTAAAGAATATTTTTAACTGAGGCTAAATAAATTATCCTTTTGAAAAATCCGGGAACACAGAAGTTTATGGACTGAAGCTTCACGGGTTGCATGTTTTTTTTCCTTCGCTCATTGGCGAAAAGCAACTCTGAAAATAAATGGTCTACTACAATGACACCTATATTATAAGGTAAATATTTAAAGGAACCTTATTTCAGCTCAGTATAATTTGATAAACGAGCTAAAGTGGAGGACAGGGATGTTTATGCTTTTCGTAGGCAGAAAAGCGGTTATGAGAGACCGCTACCTAAAAGATAATGAATATTAGAAGAGTCTCGCTGTAGGAAACTTGATAGGGAGACAAAAGGCCTTTAACGTCCTCATCCATAAACCGGATGCACGAAACTTCAAAAGAAAAAATAGAGCAATCAAGAGTCTTCAATAAAAACAGAACACGATGTTTTATAACATACTTATCTCAAACCATCAAGTCTTCTTTTTTAGATCTCGTGATGGAGGAATTTCGAGAGCGAAGAGGAAGTAAAGATAAGAGTGGAGACACCCTTTTCCGCAATTGCTTCAAGCCTCCCAAAACGCCTTTACGTACGAAAAAAAGATAACCGCACGGTAGTGACCTCCATCACTTTTTCTGATAAGAGGACAAATCTGATCAACATGAATAATAAACAAAAAGACTATTTTTGGAGGAGGTGATGCTTCTAAAACTTTGTTCGTGTTTCTAAGTTAAGCATAACGAAATTAGAAATTCAAAGCAATGCACTTGAGAAAAGCAAAAAGTTTAAACATAAAATGAATAAATTACCACGAAACAATCAAGAATTAAAACTTAATTTTATTCCCCAAATGAACAGCCTGACGACTTGAAGAGAATCGAGGAGACAAATATGTAGGTAAAATAAAAAAAAAAGTGGAGTTCAAATAGAGCTTCGATATCTCCTATCCGATAGGGGGTTTATGGACTGAAAAAGGATTCACAATCCCATTTGGAAGGTAGAGAATATTGTTTGAACCTATGAAAAGGGTTTAGTAGATGCTTAAGCCCTTTCCCATTGTAAACCAGTTCCAACCTAATCTCCGATTTTAGTTTTTTTAAACCTAGCGCTCCAGAAATCTTGCAGTTATAACTGAAGAGATTACAAAAAAACTTCCCGTGAATTTCCGGAGCGTCAAAAAAACTTCCTCTACAATTCAGAAGGCACAGATAAGAGGTTTACTAACACCGAAGCTGATATAGTAAACCAATATTTTTTAGGTATAGAATATCTTGTTTTACGCTGTCAGGAAAGATATCTGCTTACAACGGAATATTCGAGATGAGAATTAAATGAAAAGCAAGAGGAAATCGTTAAGTTGGGGCTATTAAAAGCTGCTTGAAGAAATAAAATGATTTATTTATAGACTCTACGTCCTCGACAAGTATTTGAAAGGGGGAAAAAGCCGAGACAAAGACCTGCCAACAACGTTCTAAATTTACTGAACGGATTAAAGGCAAAGGTAGAAAAGGAAAAGAAAATAATATCGACAAGATTTTCGGAGTGGAGAAAAAAAAAGAAGGGAAAATTGGCGCAGATGGTGGGTGAGTCATTTTGGACAAGTTTCCGACTCTCGAGAAATAACTTTTAAGAGGCTGAATGAAATTCTCGACACATTCAAAACATCTTAAAACACTGATTAATAACTTTGGACGGCCAAAAGACGTTTTTTGAAAGACAAATTCTCATCTAAACAACTTAATTTTGATAATTAGGAAGTTTAATTTATGACTTTTCTTTTTTATTAATAAAAAAAAAAACCAAGGGAAGATTATATTTCCAATTTCCGGAAAACGCAAGGAGTGATCCAAAAGGATTTTTACAACATGCATAAAATACGAAGTAATACGAAAATCTTAAAAATAAGTTTACTCGAAGGCTTAATGGACGTTCGAGATTGATTTTCAAAACGTCAGGAAATGTCAATCATGATTTTTTTTTCTGGACAAACGAAAGTAGAAAAACAAGGATCCATTTCCTTTTGCCATATGTTTTAAAATCCAATCTCGCTTTCCTTGTTGGAACTTCGTAACTTCCGCTGACTTATCAGTAAATGTTCACACTAAAACTTTCTGATGACTAAAAAATTTTCAAACTTACGATAATTTTGAATGCGTAACAATCTTTTAAAAAACAGGCTTTGAAAGGAACATTCCATCACAAAAAGAGTGAGTCTAAAGAAAAGCGCCCGTCAATGACAAAAGGGAAGGGGAGTAAAAAAGTGAAGCTTTTGACGTTCGGGAAACGATCGCATTTAAATATTTTTTTACGACACAAAAAGAAAAAAAAGCCTGTGGGAAGGACAATTTTCAATTTTTATAAAAAATAAACTTTTTGTTCAAATAAAATTGAAGTAGTGTCAAGGATGATGAAATTCCGTTTTCAGTTAGGACCAAACTAAGGTGGGTTTAGGATCAGTTAATAGTCGAATGCTTAGGAATGTAAATATTTGCTCGCTCGGAACAAACAGTTAACCGCATTTTCAAAACAAAAAGACAATCGACGTTTTAAATAATTAAATAAGAAAATGCGAAACATAAATTTTTTTTAAGTTTGCGTGATCTCGAGCCGAAAAAATGTAAGCCGATATTGATTAGAAAACTTGTCTTATCCTTGAAAGCTTTATGAAGAGAGGGGGGAAAAAAGTGAAAATGGATTCTAAAGGGGTTTTTCTAAAGATATAATCAAGACATACCCATGCCGGACGGATTTGTATAATCCCAGCTGTCCATATCGTTCTTGTATACATTCAATTTAGTCGGCTGTAACAAAAAAAATCCATGTTAAAAAATTTTTTTATAAAAAAATGCTTAAAAATTTGCAATGCGGATTTTGCACGAAGACATCATGACCATAACTTATCAAAATAATCAAAAAGGGAATACAATATAATTTAGAAAAACAGAAGAAAGAAAGGAAAAAGTTGGTCATGCAATATTATTTTCTATAATTCAAATGTTAAGGTCACAATGATTAAGGTGTGGTGATATTTTTTACACACGTAAAGAAATCTTAAAAAGGAAATGAGAAAGGAAATAGAGTAAGTAAGGGGGAGAAAAAGATTTAAGAAATTCGCACAGGAGCACCGAGACAGAAGTAAGAAAAACTTAAAAATTTTACGTTTTTTATTTTCACCGAATACCAAGTTATTTTTTAATAAAAACAGCTGAGAACGCAACCAGAGTGGGGAAAACAAAACTCATATTTTGTTTTTTAAATTTTTAACTTGGATTCGGATTTCAGAAAAGTTCAAAGGAATAAAATAATAAAACTTTTTATTATTTAGCTTTATTTTTTCCTTTTTAATTTTTATTGGTCAGGGCTCACCCGAAATTTATTTTTAAATATTGAATTGAATAAATCAGGAAGAGGAAAAAGAGTAAAAATTAGGCCTCTAATTTATCAGTTCAACTTTAAAATTATTTTTGCCTTTAAATATTATAATCATGTATGAAAATAATGATAATAAATAATAGGTATAAAAATAAAAACATCAAAATGTCTCAATTTATTTTGTTGCTAAAAAATGGAAATTATTTTCCAATTTATTTAAATTTCAAAATCTAAATTTTCCTATGGCAGAAACTTTTTCAAAAAGAAACAATGAACAGAAAGAGAAATGACTTTGTGGTATTACTTAGTATGAACTAAAAATGAAAATAAAAAATAAAAGATTTTGGTAAACGGAAAAAAAATGGCGACGAAAGAAAGCTCGTGTTATGGACGCGTGAGAAGGTTAAAATGAGATTTTCATAAAAGACAATGATTCCTAATTACTTTTAAAACTAAAATATTTACCAGATGTGTGAGAATGCTACATTTAACGGAGCTTAAAATTGTCGATGGTGTTCTTGAGTTAACAAATTAAATATAGATTCGTATATGTGCGTGTGAATGTTCGAAGCGAACGGAAGAATGGTAATGGATTCTGGAAGATTCGGGGGCCATCTACCGGGATCTTGATCGGCTCTCCGAATCGAACAAAAGCCAAAAAGAAAAACCAACAAAAGAAAAACTTTCGTCCAATAAAATTTAAAACAGTCTAATCAATTTTCTTTCTTTTTAAAATGTAAATTTGGATAAAAAGAAAACTGTACTGAAAGAAGTAATATTGATAAAACAAAATAAATCACACCCTGGCGGAATTTAAGAAAGCTTTTTAGAGAAGATGATTTTAAAATGGTTATGAGAGTGAAGACATCTATCGAACCTACTTAACAACGGATTCTCTATAGAAATTAGAACCAAGCGGGCGGCTTCACCCGGCGCCCATTCGAGACATCTCCAAAGAAAAAGAAATTATAATCAAGGGACTTCGGTTGTCGAAAAACCCTGTCCTCAGTGTCGTGAGACACATGAACCCCACAGACATGAACACCAGTTTTTAACCGCATTTTTAATAACTTGAAGTGCAAGGGTTGAGCCACTAATTATACATCAAAAGAGTCATGTAATCATTGAATTTTTTATGTCCTAAAAACGATAAATCACTAAAATTTATTACGACAAATATCTTTTCAAGCCGAGATATTACGAAAGCAAAAAAAATCCACAATGCACACGGCTGGCTGCCAGAATAATAAAACCAATGTTGAAATAGAATATTTTAATTAGTTCGTTATATAGGGATTTTAATACGGCTCTAGAGTAAAGGACAGGACAAAAGAATACAGAGTAATAATTTTAGTCGCACTCTGACGTAAAAATGTTATTTCATTAAAAACGGGAGATTTTTTCCCTTTTTATGAGCGAATAAAGAGTCGAGATAATAAAGGGTTTTGATGATCTAAAGGATTTATTTTTATAAAGGTGGGTACACCATAGAGAAATTTAAGAGGGAACGAAGGAAATAAAATAGGGACAAGACTCAGGATGTATGAAATAAGACGGTTTCGTGGAGCTCGTACAGTTTAATCCTCAGAAAATATTGCAGACAGCAGACCCACTATCTCACGCATTATTTCTCTTTACCCGCTATCAACAGGCTTTCCAGCAACCTTAATTCCCATCCTTAAAACTAAAAAGACAATTTCGTACAGCATTACCCCAGTTACTATGCATAAAATAACAGCGAAAAATTGACGCTTGAGGGTTCTAAATGTACAGATTTGTTTAAAAATTATGTATTCAAGATAAAACAGGTGGGCTATATTTTGCTCGAATCTCAATGGATACACCGGCCTGAATAATGGTGGTTAGTTAGACATTTCCCTTTTGTTATATTAATGTATGGGCGCTCACAATTCCTCCATACAATAGTTCATAGTGCTACCACAAGATACGAGTTATCGCTTTACATTGTAATGGCGGCTCTTCTTTCCATTATTTAAAAAAAGGGAGCGTAATAAATGGAGATTGGATCAGGGTAATGTAACCAACTGTGACATTTCAATGTAGATTTACAATGGGAGGTGAATGATTGATAAACGATGTCAAAGGAAAACCCTGTTTCCAGTCCGGTTTTCGTATTAAAAAATGCAATCAACCGTCCATCCTCACCGACGGGAACAATCAGATATCAAAAATAATAAATTTTATTTCTGACAACCCATTCTCGAAAAATTTGTTTAAAGAAAAAAAAGGTTTAAAGCTCAATATTCGAGTCGTTTGTATGGTTTTAATTCATTCGGACGTTGAAGTAGGGCCAAAGGACGAGGGTTTAGATCAGTCAAGGAGGCAGAGATCGACCCGTTTTCCCACCCATCTCACACCAAACATTTTAACTTTTAACTTAACGGCCAGACATACACCACACGTAAACTAAACGGGCGGGCATCTTTATAGCTTCAAATTCAGCCATTCGTTTTGTTCAATCGAGAGCAAGATTTAAATTTTTAAGTATTAAGGTAAAAAAAAAATAAACGCCAACGCCTTGACAATCCAATCGGAAGCTCTTGACACTTTGAAAAAGTAAGATTCCGTAAAAATTTCAGGTGGGTATTGCAATAGCTTCTATTTGAGAACGTTAAAAATAGTCTTAGTATTGGCGAATAGTCAGGCTATTCAAATAAATTATTCAAATAATCAAAAATGAGTAATGTCTGATCAATTATGAAAGCGATAATGCATTCCCAGTTAGTTTCAAACGTTTGTTACCCCGCGTAACCCTCATTCAATCTGCTTTCATCCATTTCGGGCTAATCCTGATGGAAAGCCATGTTCCAGGACCGCTAGGATCAAGAGCCTAATTTTGTCATCATCCATTATAAGGGCGTTCGAGAGAATCAATGGAATTATCCTTCATGAAAGACCAAAAAAACATGGACAAAAATTGGGAAGTTTACCCAAACGATTAAGCAAAGCTGGAATTCATGGCAATCTTCCTAGTTTGTCCACATAATGGACTTGACCTGTCTTGACGGCAGTTTATTGTTTAAACTCGGAACTTGTATTCAACGCTTTAGTCCCGTTTGTTTCCTTTGTTTCAGACTAACTTGGTTGACACTGTTTGGAATCATGATTGACGAGGCGGGAAAAGGCATTAATATTTACACTTTTATCCAGAAATAAAAGCTTTTTGAAGATGGAAATGAGTCTTTTTTTTCAAGCCCTTTTGGATTGACGAGGAAGGCTGAATTCTCGGGGAAAAAAGCAACCCCCCTTGAACGAGTCCTCTTTTTTCTCCCTTTCAAGATAGGGTATCGAACACCATTTCAATTCGGAGAGTTGGATCACGACCTCTGATCTCTTTGTGTCTCTCAGACTTTCTTACAACTCTCGTTTTTATACTTCCGTCTTTTTCCAAACTATCTTCAACCTCAAAGTAGGAGGGTAAAAAAAAAATCATTTCCAATTTATCTTGCTCACACGTTTTAGGAGTTCATTTTGAACATCGCCCGAAACAGCGTAAAACTATTTCACTCTGTATTTCATAAAACGTTATTTCCTAGCGAGTTGGAAACTTGTTTTCACTATTTTCTGAGAAGATCAAAAAGAATGATACATATCTAGGTTTTGAAGTCGACCTTTCGGCTACAAAGCTACAAAGCTTTTCTTTCAACGGGTCATTTCGTTGTTCGTCACGGGAAGAATCTTAAAAGTCTTTTCAAAGAACATTCTTGTTCGACAAACCTTTAAATCCTCTCGTTTTGGACCGAAGCCATTTTTTAAGTAAATTTTACAGCCTTTTTTTTTTCCTCCTCCCGCTCATTTTAAAGAGGGGGGAATGCGGTTGCACTTGGCGCGTTTTTAAATCGCTATTTATAGGCAAACTGTCAATTAAGCTGATCCCTCCATAAATCGACATCCGGTAGGATAAATTTCTTATCAGCAGGTGGTGCTAATGAAAGAGGAAAAAAGAAGACTGCCAGTCCAGAAAATTATACTGAATATGAAATTTTTTTCATAAAATAAATCAACGCATAATAATCTAGGGTCCATTTACTTAAAAGTAAATTAAAAATAATGTAATTTTTTTTCTCAATAAAGAAAACTTAAAGATTTATAGCATAGCTGTTTATGAAAACACAATCGAAGAAATGGGATATAAAGATTTAATGGCTGAGGTTTGAAAGAGAAACGCCACCCAAACTGATCGTAAAAAAGGTCATTAGACGCTTTGAAGGCATTTTGATAGTTTCTAACCCTTTTGAAATTGTTAAATGAATTTAGGCACCTCTGCTATAAAAGATTTCTCGGTCAAAAATTTATTAAAATAGTTTCGACCACTTACGAAAATTAGCTTGGACGACCATGTCCCACGAGCATTATCCCGCTAGAGTTGAGAAGGAAAAGGGCATTTTCTTAATTAAATTTACTTGAAACTCCTTAAGTGGTTTACCTCACGGAAGGTTAGTAAAGGGATTAGAGGTATCTAATTAAAAAAAATTATAAGAATTAGAACGATTTTTTAAAACGTACTATCGTCGATAACGCCGATAGAAATAAAATCACGCCATTGTCCTTCCCTTTTGTTTCCGGAAAGTAATTTATTCACAACACAAAAAAAATGCCAACATTTAAATTACGTCACAGTTTATAAAATAAACAGGGCGTCCTATTTTGTGTAAATTGTTCGCTTGATTTCTATAGCGGAATCATTAGTAGGTGGTCCCCGTTGGGGGGTCACTGAAAGGTCCCAAACTCAATTAATCTCGTAAATTGCTGTTATTGAGATTCACTATTTAAATTTAACGCGAATTTTTAATGGAAATTTATAGGGAAAATAAAACTTTTTTTCTGTGTTGGAAGGTAGAAAAAAGATGACATTTTTGGGAGGTATTTTTTTCCTCCCTTTTTAACTTTTTGTAGGAAGCTAGTAACGCTCGAATGGTCAGACTTCTCATATCGGCCTATTCGAGCGTGAAGGATTCGGACCACCAAAACAAATCATAAGCCTAACGGACGAGAACGCCAACACCCATCATCATGCCGCAATGATTTAAAAGATAGCGATTACGTCTTTATACTCGGAAAAATTGACGTTTTAATCCAAAAAACTCAAGATCCGACAAGCCATGAATTTTTATAAAAAGCACATTCTACTTCAACTCGACATACCACACGATGAAGATTTATTGAATGTCGGGTTTAAGAAAAATCTCTTTTTTAGATCAAAACCTATTTTAGGGAAAAAATTACCTCGATCAAAAAGGCGTAAATCAAATCGACGATTTATCGAATCCGACGTTAAATTAAGGAAACGGGAAATTAAACGGGTTTAACTTTTAGAGATATTAAATCAAAAAACATTTGTCGGCTGAGATAAATTAGCATCGTTAACGATTTTCCGATTTCTCACGAAAGTTAGAAGGGATATTTGTATTTCCAGACACGAAAAACTACGATAAGATTAGACTAGTGGCGATTAGCAGTTTATGCGGAAATCGATAGATTTTAATTAAAAAAATGAACAGAAATAATGGAGTCAAAATGGAATGCCCCCTTCCACAGTTTAGATAGTATGACATGCCGGTTTAATATCTGGCTGACGTTTTGTGTAACCGCAGAAAGGGAGGCCTCAAGGTTCCTGTTTTCATATCAACCTAGGGAGAAAATCCTCAAGGGATATTGCAGGGAAGAATGTGAGATCACGTGACAAGAAAATAACCGTTATAACACGATACAATAAATATATTGGGCTTTTCAATTGGATTACATGAAATAAAAAAAAGCGACAAAAGACTTGTGTGGATTTCCCGCGGGGTTAACTAATAGCAGGGCAAATAAGAACCGTACCCAGGATGGAAATTGACGAAAGGGGTGAAGATGACAAGACAGAAGTTACCACAAATTGAGCAATTTTTGATTGAGAGCCGTGAAAGCTCTCTGAAAAGCCCCTAATGAAAATAAACGGCGCCGGACAAGTGGAAATGGTATTTAGAGCTTAAGTTGTGAACACTCCCAGAGAGAAAATCAATAAGATTTCTCTTCCGTTTTTAACAATTTGAGTTTTAACTTTTTAAACCCATGGTTTACTATTTAGAAAAGCGTAAGAGCCAAAAGAAACGAGAAAAGGGGTGAATTTAGGGCTCAAAAGAGTTGCAACACCGATGATCAAGAAGGTGCTGATTATAAAGCGGGAAATGGCTGGAAGGCAAACAAGTTGGCAACGTCGAAAGGTGCGAATCGTCTTGATAGTAAGTGAAACTACGGGCTCTTCAGCGATTTTGGCGGAGTTAAATCTGTTAAATGTGGAATCCGCCTTAATTTTATTTACAGAAACAATGCCAAATGATTTTAAAGACTAAGGTGAATATACACTTGTGGGTGGCCTCCTCTTGAAGGGATAAAATGAGACATTTGAATTTATGCATCGTAAATAAATTCTGGATTAGATACGTCTAGAATTTATTTAAGTATGGAAAGAAGGAAAATAAAACTTGGAATTCAGTTGTTTAAAATAATGAAGAATTGACTGATGAGGGTGGGAAGAGGCCTTTAGATAGAATCTAGCTTTTCTCTCTAATTTAATGAGAAGAGCAGACCGGGGTCGAGAGGTTTCAGCCCGGATAAAGTTGCCCACTAAATATTTCCTTCGTTTCTAGCGCCTACGCCCAATCACCCCTTCACCTATAATTCAAGAGCGTTTCACGTACACGGCCTGTTTCATCCGATTGTTTTAAAGTTTCAAACAGAAGGTTAAATAAAGGTTTAAAAGTAAAGAAATAAGAAATTTTTTTCTCCCGCCTATGAAAAAACACTTTTGCCGAGTTGCGACAGGACTTCGCATTCAAGACAGACCTCGTTTCAAGGCGACGATATTGGAAATGCAATATAAAAGAGAAAGACAGTTGAAAAGGGTTCGACTGAAAAATATTAAGTTTTTAGCGACTTTTCCATAATGCACTTTTCATACAAAAAAAATGAAAACCTAAAGCATTAGCAATAAACATATTAAACAAAGAACGAAATAAAAGTAGCTCTTATAGTCTTTTAGGAAAAAGGAAAGTCGAGGAAAGTCCATTAAAAGTTACGTAATGTTGATTTCTGGAGGATAAGAAAGGTCATAACAAGATTAGACATTTTTCAAGATACTTCAACATTTTGTTTTCAAGGTGGCCTTAAAAAAGAAAAAAGTAATCACACGTGCCTATTTAAAGAAACATGACTAAACTGAGAGTTTGTATTTGGCAAATATTATTTAACCTTACTTTTTAAAGGGAATTCAGCGCTTTTTTTCTCTTTCTTTCTTTTCTCTGGCAGTTTGTTCTTGTTGCCAAATTGAATTCCTGATCCTCTGAAACCGGCACACCTCTTTGCCTCCTTTCCACTATCCTGCAGCCCCACTCATAATAAGAATTGGGGGAGGAAAAATAAAACCTTGGATTTTTTAATAACATACAGAATTTGTTTAAAAAAGGAAATTGATGAAAAAAGGAAAATTTAGAAAATTGAATTTAAATAAAAATTAAACCATTTGAAAGTGATTGCGTATTTTCACGTGATAGGTTCATTACAAGAAGACGCTCTTTTATACAAAACACGCGAGATCTTTACCTTGATAAACTACCGCGTCGTTTCGTATTTGTTCCGGAATCGATCACGTAGGTAATCGTTAGATTTATAGGTAGGAAAATTATTTTCGCAGATATTCCCGAGGCGTTAATTAGGGGCCATTGAAGAAATGAGTAATCGAGGCAAACATAGCGTAATTAATAAAATCTTTATTATTCCTGCGGTGGGAACTGCTCTTTGTTATTTCAACATCGCTATCCCTAAAACAAAGCCCAGTCCCGCCCCTTCTCTTTTCTCATTAGATACTTGCAAAAAAGAAAACAGTTTCACTCAACTCTGTTAATTACCTCCAGTGTATGCTAAGTATTTTTGCAGGCACATTTACTTTGGTAAGAATAAAAATTTATCCCAGTGGAGCAGTGGGGTTTTTTTGAGTAGTTCATTGAAAAACAGATGAAAGGAATTTGGTCTTCAAAATATCATCTTTAACAATGAATATATTGGGCGGTTGCCATACCGATGTGTCACAGTTTGTTTCCCTTATTTCTCTTTTTTTTTCGCCTGCATATTTTTGTGAGGAAAATCAACATGGTCTATAATGGGTGTTAAAAATAATTAATACCACTGTTATAGACCGCTGTTATGGACAAGCAACCGCTTTGGGATTCGTCAATCACATTGTACAATTAAACTCAGGTGCGGTCCCACGCTTCAATATATTCGCGTTTTCGACCATACGGGGTAATATCCGGTGACACAAAGCCCCATATCGCCCTCCCTGGTTAACAATTCATTAGAGCATATAGCCACGTTTTCGTCTCTTTTGTACGAAACGGAATAGCACCACGGACGATCAATTTTTATTTATAAACGTCTATTAATCAAAGGCGATTAACCATTTAACAGCGAGAGAAACGCTTTCTCCCCCTGAATTAAAATTGCATGTCCTTTTGTGTCGTAGTCAATGGACGAAGCTCAATATCAGAAGGGAACTTCAGCCAAAAACTGTTTGACTAGATTTTCAATAATTCAAGTCACGTTTAGGTGCCTTTTGGTATTTACAAAAGCGTTCCGAGCTTAACTTTACAGGACTAACTGGTTTTATTCCATTTAATAGGATTTGTACGATTCTTGGAATACTTAA
Organism: Orius insidiosus; assembly: GCA_014119065.1. Classification (NCBI taxonomy): domain Eukaryota; kingdom Metazoa; phylum Arthropoda; class Insecta; order Hemiptera; family Anthocoridae; genus Orius; species Orius insidiosus. The sequence continues at coordinate 64,920 of JACGAQ010000747.1, forward strand.
AGGTGTTAGACAATGTGTGTGAGTTAGACAAAAGGTGAAGTTTGATGATTTTTTTTCCCTAAGGTCACTGAGCGTGACTTGGTTCAGTAACTTGTTACCTATAAATAGATTTTGACGCGAGACAGTGGCCCTTTTGTGAACATATCTCATCCACCTATCCTAAGCACGAGTTCCATTCACACGTATATTATTTACAACGGCTTCACCGACAATTTTAACAGAACCTAATACTTTAAGAGGCATGAATGGTTCTAGAGATAAAAAACGTTTCAAATATTGCTTGAGGCAATTTTATTATAATTTAAAAATGCTAATATTGAAGGCCCCTTATTCAGTGAATATTTTATTTCTCCCTGCTTATTATTCCACCTCCCAATTTCAATTCCACTGAAGAGTAGGTACTCTTCAAATCTCAGCGCTGATCTTATTACGAAGTAAACTTTGACTTTTTTCCTTAAAGCTAAAAATAGGAACAATCAAAGAGCAATTAGAATGATGCCATAATGAAGTTGAAAATATTTTCAAGATAGGGGAATATATGGTAAAGAAATTATGGGAGTCATTTAGGACGATACATTATACAAGACTCCTTTATACAAGGAATTTCGTTCGCAGCTCGACTCTGAGCAACCGGGAAGGCAAATAACTTTCGTTTTATTGCGAGGACCAATTTGATAGCAACATCCTCCCAAGATTCCTATTTTGTAATTTGCATGGAAAACAGAGCGTTTCTCCCTTGGGAACAAAACGAGACTCATATGTAACTGTTACCTACACGGCTCAATTCCATCCCTCGGAGTGTATTTTGTTATAAAAAATAAAATGGTGAAAAGATAAAAAATTTCAAGAGACATCAATTAAAATGAATAAATTACAGTTTGAAACGAATCCTCCTGAAACCTCGGTTAATCAACCAAAATGATAAATGATCGACGAAATATGGACTGACAAATAGGCCACTCAGGGGATTTACAGTAAACTCGGACCCCCCCACTTTCCAACCCGCTCGGATATTTTACTGAAACTTGGGGGATGCATTGTAGGCGAATGGTCCGCTTTTTACAAAGAACGGCTATGATATACGACTTCTTAGGTATACATTAGGTTCCCGGAGACAGAGTGCACGGTCCTAACCCAGTAGATATAATTTATTCTCAAGTCAACACAACATCAATCAAGATCCAGCCCAGTCTACGAAACCTCAACTTCCCAACATCGTTAGTTCACATCTTTCAAACCTCAGATAATTCATTTTTTTCATTAAAAAAATAAATCTTGAAATTCATAAATAGGCTCAAGGAGCGGACTTACAAAAGTGGCCCATTAAGATTAGAAGATAGTATTTTAAAGGGTGTTTTCATTGATAAAGAATAAATAATTAGGGGAGATAAGAGGCTTAAAATGGAAAAATTAGATAATCGTCGGTAGTAGAGAGGGAAATAGAGTCGTTAGCCAAGAATGAGATAAGGCATAAATGTATTTTTAAATATAGCATTCTTTTATCGTTCATCCACCGCGAGAATTTTCAAGAGGTCTTTTGAAATAAGTCAAAAATGGGTATAGTTCACAGAATCCGTTCTTTTTTCTTTATATTGAGAAAAAAATTTAGATGGGACAAAAGAATGATTTGAAAATGGAGCAACCCAGGAAAATAAGCAGGATTAGTGGTCAGGAAGGGATGCCCACAAGGTCGTTGCTCCCTGGAGAACCAACCCTTTTTATAAAAACAAAATTAAATTTTAAACCTCTTTTTCAAATCATTCAGTTTTGATTCATAGATCAAGTGGGGGCAAGTGAAGAAAGCTCAGACAGTAAAAAGAGAATTTAATATTCAAGAAGCGTGAACAAAAGTTCAGCCATACACGACGGTCATGCTTTATAGTATATCCTGAGCCGTATTTTAAACAAGCCTTAAACCAGAGCATTAGCAACAAAGTAAAACCTCTTCGTAATCCCCAAAACCAACAGTCTAGAAGAAAAAAAATCGCTAAAATACCCCATCTCAATATTATATTTTCGAGAAAAAATATTCAGCACTAAAATGTTCAATAATCTCAATATTTAAAAGGTAATTTATTTCTGATTTATGTATTCAAAAAGGTAATTAATGTAGGTGAAGAGAAAAAAAGAAAAGGGAGAAAAAGACAATGGAACTCTCGGAATTGAGAACTACAAGGAAAAAGGGATCGATAAGAACAAAGAGAAAAGGAACTATTGAGAACCAAACTGAAACGGCGATGCTTCTTCCACTTGTTTTTGTGTCACGAAATTTCGTGGAAAGAAAAAAGTGACTATTAAAATAATAATAAAATCAATTATATATTTTATATTGGTAATTTATGTATGTAAATAATGTAATGGTTGCTGGACCTGACGGGTCTCCCTGCGGAAAAAATTTAAACAGGCACATCTCCGCAATTTTTGCGAATTTTGAACAAGATGGAATTTTTGGAATTTGAAACATTTAGTAATCTCGGCATTTTCAAGATAACTAGGAAAGGAAGATTCTGTGAATATTACGGCCGTGAAGTGTGAAGAACGCGACGGACGGCCGGCACCGCAGACAAACTCATGATCGGTAAAGATCACTAACCAGTTTTCCGTTAAAAAGTAAACTTTAAGGGCAAATGTTTTTTGCTGAAAAAAAAATCTAACCAATTAACTCTTCCGTTGGTCAGATTTATTTAAATTTCCCATCAACAAATCAAAAAGGTCGAATCAATAAAGGGAATAATTAATTATAAAATTAAAAATAAAAGAACTTTTTTTAACTTTCGCTATCTAAAAAAGGAATGTAATTAACCATTGAATGTTTTTTCACCCTTTGTTCTCATATTTCCATGTGAAATATCTTTTTTGAGTCAGGCTGAACCTTTCTCGTACACGCACCGCTTCATTTCTCCCCTTTTAAAACACTTTGCGGACGGTTTGCTCTTTATAAATTTAATAATCAACCTTGTGCTTCCTCCATTCTTTTGTTTAAATTGCATAATACCACAAAAAAGGGAAGATCAAAGGGTGAAAATTGATTTTTATTATTAAACAAAGTTAAATTAGGGTTTCTTGAAGTCTAAAAGAAATGTGTTAAAGATTATTAAAGAATATTAATTGATAATTTAAGGAAAACAGTTAATATGTCCATGAAATAATCAAATTTGTTTTACAAGGGCTTAGGGAAGTAATCAGGGCCTCCTAGAGTGTTTTTAATTAATTTTTTAAAAGCCTTTTTAAGGGTTTTTATTTCTTTCTCGAAGGTTGTTTTGAGTATACAGAATAAAATCAACAAAAAGCCAAGTTTTAAGATAAGAATTTCAACTAAATATAACTGGACATGGAAACGGTGGATATTCTATAAAGCATAATATGATGAAACCTGCATTCAATTCGAAGTAAATATGCAACAGGAGTACTCTATTCAATTTATAGGCTTAAAAAGGATTTTCAATAGCGTAGGGGTATGGAGAAAAGTCTGTCTAAAGCCACCTACGCATATCTTTCTGAGTTTATCCGTCAAATAGAGAAAGTGAAAGGGGGACTGACGTTAAGCTAACATACAACCCTATCTTCTCGTTCAAACACGTGGTTAGTACACAAACGACTACTAATTTTAACGCTAACGGGACACGAGTTCTAAAAAAAATATGAGGACAAAGAATTCCTTAGAAATGACAAATTTGATGTCAAAATTAAAAGGGACTCTAGACGACCTTGACTCAGTTTTATAGGTCAGTTGGCCTTCTCGACGTTGTTGATTCTAATAAAACGGGCTTGGATATGTAAGCTCGTATTTACCTTTTGATCTGACTCATCTGTTTAAGATTCTAAATGAGCGATTAACAAGGGGGTCGACCTTTTTGGAAAGAAGCCACAAGCCTGTCACAACCAGATCAACACGGACGCTATTAAAGCGCACTCACGGCCAGACTCTTTGAGCGACAAACGTGATCATTCTAAACGTCAAAAATATACAAAACTTGCATCCATTGAAGAAAAACCCAACTACCCATTTCAGAATAATTTTTCTTAAGTACTAGATATTAAGAAGTTCTACATCCTTAAAAGATTAAGTACAGTTTTTAAAGTTTTACACCCTTAGAGCTTACTCCAACGATAATTCGCATTAAGTCTACATCAATTATACTTCTATCTACTCTCCTCTGGGGCTTTCTGGGTTCAGCATTTTCAAAACATTAGCATAGATAAAATTAATTCCTTTTATGCCTCTTTTTCATGTTAAAAGGGAACGAGAATAAAAGTCGTTTGAATACATAAGTACAGTCTTAAACACAGTCTAGGTACTTTAGTTTTACTTTATTGATTTTTACCTGACTACTAAAAAAACCATTTTTTATAATTGTTTAAATAATGTAAAAAAAATTATTTTTAAAATTTCTAAGAATTGTGAATAAATTATAGGGGAATGACATAATTAGGCTTTTGGTTTCCAAAAAGTAAGGTAAACTTGACAATCCTTTAATTTATTCAAGCACGACACACCGAAAGACACCAGATAAATACTACCTATAAATATTTAAAGCTGAAGCTGATTTATTAATTAAAGCGAGTTAACTTTTAGCTAAAAATGCGTCGCAAAAATACAGGGTGTGTTTAGCACGTGTCTAGATTCAAGAATATTTTCTCTAAAAATAACTGTTTTAAAAAAAGTAGCATCAATGGCAGTATTTTATAGAAGAAAATTGTGGAAACCGTGGAAAAAAAAGGTTTTTGATCTAAAGCGTAAAAAGAGTATTTGTCATGGTAGACATGGCTTAACAGCAGTCCAATATTTCTTTCCTCGGTATCATTTAAAGTTTCATTTTCAACGTACAAAAATATCGAAAGAGGACCAGAGAGGGATGGGTTAAAAAAAAAAGTCGAAGAAAAATATTAGGCACTTAATATGAAAAATGTTCACAACTCCGACCATTGGAAATATACGTGGTCAACAGAGATGGAAGATCGAACACGGGAGATTAATAGAGAAAAAGGGGTAGGAAAAGAGAGCGGGTAGAAGTCGGAAAGTTAAATTTACTAAAATAGAAAGATGTAGGACACATACCTTGGCGAACTCTATTTTCAGAGTACAGCATCCCGCGTAGATGTCGGCTCCGTTAAGCGCCTCTTTCACTCGTTTCGCTGTGTCAATATTGTCGAACGTGAATTTATGTTAAGGAAACATTTTTTTAAAAGCTGAAATAAATTTAGCAAATGAAACGATTTAAAAAGTAAACATGAATGTGAAACATGAATTCTTGAATAAACAACTCGAGGGTCGATCGAATCGGTTTGTTTACTATCTCAAAGGGGTCGACTTCACATTTTCAATTTTGTTTGAATAGAAATTTTTTCGTTGAGAATAGAAAATATCGACCGCCAGAAGGGCCTTTTTTTTACGGAAGATTTATTTTAGGTGTTAACCCTCAAGTCTATTACCCTATAAACTCTATAAGACATGGAGTAGGCTTGTAATGGAAACGGGTCCCCTAGCGGTTTCGATTAGGTGCAACCTGTTGTGACCCCAAGAAAGAAAACATCTCAATCGAAACAATCACAAAATGACATAAACATTTTTTTTTCTAGACTGATTAATTTTAAAAAAACTTTAGATTGACCTAGTATGAGGCGAAAAAAGTTTAGATGACGTTTAAAAAATTTACCCGCGAAACTTTCTTTAATCGAAAACGTTCGACGAAAATAGGGAATTTACCCCACGCAAGGATGGATGAGGACGTCGTCAAACTAATGAAGCGATGGTTTGGACGGAGTAGCTGGCGATTTCGAGAAGCTGGAGGAGTTCCGCCACATCTAATATTCGTTCGTTCATCCACCTAATTAACCGTCAAAGGTGTAGAAATATATTTCAACCCCTGGTTTACATTTTTGAATTCCAACACCTGCTATTTTCGTTCGAACTTCCTATCAATTATTTTATCAAGTTAAATTGAACAAAGTGAAATAATGAAGCGCTCGAGGCGTCTTCATTAAAAAAAGGGATATCTCCAGTCATTTAGAAAGCACCGGAGAGTTAAAAAAATTTCCTTATTTGAAAGGTTGTTGATAATTGAGGAAAAGTCAACTGAACTATAAAAATAAAATAATGTGGATGTTGTTTTATATGCCCCAGAGATTTGAAAGTTAAATGAAGCTAATAATTAAAACTCACCCACATAAAAGGGCAAGGGGCGCTCTGAAACAAGGAGACCGCTTCGTTAAACAACATTATTTAAATTTTCAAGATGTAGAGCGCTTTACCTCACAGGAGCTACGACAGGAAAACCGAGCCAAAGGTTTTCGCGAAACGGAATAATAGTAAATCTATTGGAAAATCAGTGATTATCGGAGGAATCGAAAATCAAGTGAGCCGCGATGGCATGCTATCAGAGTACGACTGAATTACATTCCGGAGATTCCTGACAATCAAGGCCGTTCTCGTTGACCCTTCGAAAGCAAATATTTACTGAAAAGGGGGAAGAATTGAATTCGACACAGATACTAATTAAAAATTTTCTCCCCGAGATAAAAAAGTACTGACGATTTAATGAAAGGCTTCTTAATAAAGTGGAAAAGGGATGGGGACTTTCTTCATTTTGTTAGTCGTTAGAAGAAAGGCTAGAAGCGAACAGGGGGCCAAAAGAGCCGCGTAGGGATTTAATCAAACAATAAATCACAGGTTCGTGTTAATTAGAACCATCAATAAGCCAGGTGAAGGGGATAAAAGGTGAGAGAAAAAATAGTGAGCAAAGGAAACACGTTAATAACGGCTTAATTTTTATGTAATGCAACAGAATTAATGGACGATTAATTCCATGGCGATGTTGATGGGGAAGATCTATTGTGCTTTCTAGAACACAACTCGGAACATCGGAACGCCTTTAATCATCAATCAGAATACCGCGACCGTGTTGGAAACGATTCATCGTTAGCACACAATACACGAAGTGCGAACAATAATGAACCTTTTTCGACAACGATAAATAACAAGTAGAAGAGCTCGTTTGACGCTTCAAAGAATTTTCAATCAACAATATTTAAATAAATTCCCCGGGGGATTTAGGGATAAAAAAATAATTTTAGAGGGAAATCTCTATTTTTCCATTGACACGTTTTTAAAGTCGGATTTATCCTGACAAAAAGAAAGCGTTGTTAATGGACGAAATAAACGATCTTGTTTAAAAAAAAAAGCTTTTTTTGAATTAGAATTTAATCTACTTAATCGAATTAGGGCGGAGCTCTTTTTGGTGTTCGGGGAAGAGTAAAAAAAAGTTAACTTTGACTATGGAAGAGGGAGGAAACTCATGAAATATAAATGCATTTTTTAAAAGCTCCCTAATCAGAAACCTCTTCCCTTTTCTATACGCAGGACGTTTTACCGCATTTATATGAAGCCCCATTAAACAAGGATGGGTCGTAAGAAAGGCCCCATTTTGAATCGTGTCCGTGTCAAGTGCGAGTCGTAAAACCATTCAAGTCTCGGCGTTGGAACTGGCACGGGTCAGGGACCAAAAAAAACCCGTAAAACAAGTCTAACGTACAATTGAATTGCTAGACGGTAGAATAAATTTTTTGATATCACCGGTGGGGCGTATGCCTTACAAATTATAACCGGAGCGTGTATGCATGACAGTGGGTGAAGAGTGGGTTAACTGAGGACAAAAGGATCATAAGGGGGCTCTACAATACTGTGTTTCCCGTTTCAAAACCATATTTGCATTATAAAAACAGAACATGTATTTTTTTCGAGCAAACAAAAGGATTCCTAAAAAACTCCTAATTTATCTAATCCTTTCCTATTCTGGATCAAAAACTGATAATTTTTAAAACTTTTTAAGCCAATGAGAAAACAAAAGGCGATTTCTAAGGTCAGGTCACGGAAAGGACAATGAATCATCGTCGGGATCAACCCGTCCAATTATTAGACAACAATAATATGAAGCTCGAACGTTCCCTGTCCCAGGAGAAGAGACGACACCTACATACAAAACGAGAATGTAATCGTAGAAACTAATCTGATTGCAACTCGCAACGTCGTCACGACAGACAATTGTAAATTGGATCTTTTCATTCACGAAACGTTTGCACTCTGAGGATATTTTAATTTTTTTTAATAAAAAAAATTCCTGGGCGTAAATCTCGACGTATGAGTAGGGGATTAGAGTTGTCCAGAAGGCCTTTTGAATGATAACAGCGGGTGGCCGAGCACCTTCACAGTAAAATATTGCGCCGCCCCAAATCTTATAAAGTTATGACAAAAGGGACAATCAGGAAACACATCATCTTTATCGGGGAAAAATACAACAAGCAATATTACCAACTTATTTGAAGAGATAAAAAAAACCACACATTTTATGAGCTCGTATTTTTCATGGGTAGGCATAAAAAAGTATATTTTTCTATAAGAACTTTTAATATTGTAGGGCTTATACCAGAAGTGTAAGCATGAAACCGGAAATTTATTCAAGAAAATTAAATAATCTTGGTTAAAAATATTAACCTTTTAAATGAATTCCTTCATTTCTTACACTTGAGCCACGTTTTGGGGAGTTGATGGATTTTCCATAATAAATTTTTTTTAAAGCGAAATAAATTAGTCACTTTTCCTGCCATACAATATTTAAAAGATAAGGCGCTCAGTGCCCCAACAGGTGATCAAATTAATTCAATTGATAGTGGAAAGATCTACAAGAGAATTCCGGAAATTCCTTACACTCCCGGTATGTGAGGTAAGGAGGGGTTGATGGAAGAAAACATCGGGAAAAACACCTTGATAAACAAGGGGATTGGCTGTTTCGATTTTATAAAAAGATGTGGAAAGGAAAGAAACGACTTCTCCCTAAGAGGGAAGATAAGGTGCTGATATTGTGTTCTGCGGTAAAACGATGCCTTTGATGTATCTACCTAGAAGATGAAATCTAAGAAACGTTTTCCGACCCACTTCTTTTGTCGTCTCCCTACGCTCGATGAGCGAAAAAGGAAGAGAGAATTACGTGTAATCACTGAATCACAGACTCGCTTTGAACTTACCCAAGAGATGAATTTTGCGCTAAAATTGAACCTGACAGTCTTCAACAAAGAGGGATAAAGAAAGATTTTTTTAAATCAAGCGAAGAAAATTTAATTAAAACAAAGACTTTTTAAATCGTATAAAGCCCGTTGCTTTTAATAATAAACGTTCATGGAAAATTTGTGTTAGGAAAACATTTGGCGAAGGAAAGGTCCCGCTTAGTGTGTAGAGGGTGAGAAGCGGTCCCTTTTCATTATTCTACTGTGGTTGAGTTCTTGGGGGATGCAATTAGCAATGAAAGAGGAAGAAGGGAGGAGAGTGAGCCGAGCTAATTTACATTCGACACAAGGACACGTTTTGTATTTGAATATTAATTATACATTCTTGAAAGAGATGAAGCAGGAAATATGGACATCCGGAGAGACTCCAGAAAAAAAGTCACCCTTTCATTGATATTCGAGTATATCCAAATCAAATATTTCTTTAGCCACACTTTACGAAAAAGCTGCACAAACACATTTCAAAAACACCCAATTAAAATATCGACTATAGTCAAAAGGCGTTGTATTACGTAAAAAGGACGCGAAATCGACCTAAATCATAAAAGTGGAATATAATTGGAAAAATACGAATCTAAAAATAATGGGGAAAAAATCGTTCTCATGTTTTGCAAAAGAGGGTTTCCGAGATGGAAAAAGTAAGTAATGCTATTCATATATGCTTCAGAAAGGTTGGAAAGAGGCGTTAATACACCCTCGCACGTATTTAGGAAGGGGAACCGTTCGGGTTAGGCAAAGGGAAACGAGTGAATCTGGGTTGACATAAAGCAAGAACATAGAAGAAAAGCAGAGATGAGATTCCATCGCCGCTCACGTTTTTGGTGATCACTCCTCTCAACTTATATAACGTGACTTGATGCTAAACAACCCCTTTTAACCGTACTATTTCCAACTTTTCAAATAAAATGAAAAAATTAGTTATTCATCATGTTTGCGAGCGATAACGGAGTTTAATTTATAAAGCTCAAACCAGCTTAGCAAGCAACTCCTTAAACCACTAAAGTAATTTACACCCTTTTATAAAATGCCTAAATCACATATTTAACGGAATTGTCAAGGATGTTAAATGATCTAAGGACTTTGGTGTACAGAGGGTAATGAAATGGGAGGATCAAGGGGTAGGACACCTGGGTTGGACAGTTGCAAAACTTTACCACTTCCTATGAAAGTTACAGCCAACCGGGAACCACTCACTCATCAACTCGTTCACATACAGAGGTTGAATATATTATGGATTTCCCAGGTCCCTTGGCTTAGAAATTGGTTTATATGAGCAAAACAAACAACTTTCTTTCTGAAAAGTTAATGACCGCCATGAATTCGGTAATGAAATCGGACTTCCGATCAATACAGTCTGAAAAAAAGGAAGTTTCCTTACAAGTGGTTACTCCCCCGGAATACCAATTATTTGAATCTCAAGTATACCTACAAAATATCTGCGAGTATAAAAGTCGAAATTCGAGCAGAAAATGGAGAAGGGTTTTATCCCAGAGGGAAGGACATAACGGCAAATCGCCTTTACTCGATCCTTTTTTTCTTTTAAGGGTTTTGGGAAGAAAAGAAGCAACAAAACTAGTCTTCCGTATACAAAATCCCCTCCTTGAAGGCTTAATATGGATTTTTAAAACTTACGCTTTTTCATATTCCCCCACCACAAACCTGTAACAGACAAAAACAAAAGTTAGATTAGTACTCGAAATTTCGTTTTAAACCCATTAAAGCAACCTGGTGTCTAACAAATTGTTAAGTTTTCAATATTTATACACAACAGTTGGCTTAAAGTGTACGTTGAATTCGCTTTGGTTTTACGGAAGAGAAGGTCGGAAAAGCGTCGGATTAAAAGATCGACGGATGAATAAATTAATCGGATCACCTTTGCGGCTTTACCGAAAGCCAAACGAAGGGGATTAAAAATAGAAAAAAAAGAAGCTATTGATTCAAAGGATAAAATCAATTTCAGAGGATTAATTTTTCAAATTGGCTTATTTAGGTTTTAGTTCTGGACTAAAATGTTTTTCAAAGATATATTTTAAAACGTTTTTAAGCCTTAGCTAATCAGGATTAATTTAAGAGAAGGATAGAAAGTGCACGTTAAATGGATTCTTCAGATCGTCAATCTCAATTCTTTTCTTCTATTCTACCTTTTTTTCCTTTTAAAGCCATTTTAAAATCCGAGGAAGATTAAGAACTTTACTTTATCTTCATTGCTCTTATTTTTTCATTGATCATTCGTTTTTAGGAGATCGAAAGAAGCCGGTAATGAATCTTTGTCAACAAGAATCAATAATTTCCTTTCCGGGATTCGCGTTGATTTCCGTTCACAACCACGGGCCAGCTGTGTGTGGCCCGACTTTAAATCCAAGTAACCTGGTTAGGCCCTCCACAATCCCATACCTCATTACAGCTTCAATCGTACGCCAGAATACTAAAATCCTTCCCTTTTACATCTTGAAATTCCTTTATTGTAAAAATAACACGACTTAATTTAAACACTCGATTAACATTTTTAATTAACCAGGCAGATTAACAGACGGTTTACAGTCCGAACGATATATCATCAAAGACTATGAGAATATTTTTAAAGTTTCTAATTAGAACAAAGCAAACTAGAGCTCAGTGAAGCTTCCTTTTGGCCTGATACCAAACCGATTTCATGGAACAAAAACTGCCGGCTCTATCGATTACACCGACGAACAGAATAGTTATAACTTTCAGAAACATATTTAAAATTAAAAGCTAAAAAGTAAGCATGGAATTCCCAAATGGATGTAACGGAGCTGCATAATTAAGTGCAAACGTGTTGATTGTCGGTTGTTGCAAAAGTGAAATTAAATTTCAAATCGACCACCGGGGTTAAAACGGGAACCGTGGTTTCCCCCCAGGACACTAACTCAATTGAAACCAGAATTTTTTTTCTTTTCTTCTATCCGAACAATTGGAAAAATAAAGCTTTTTTATATCTTTAGGTATTGATTTTATGAAGAATAGTGGGTGAAAATTAGAAAGAGTAATTCGCTTTAAGCTCAAGTTTCGGTTGGATGATTTTCCCATTTTTTAAAAAGGGAAAAAGAGACGAAAAAAACATAACGGCACGTTTGTCAACGGTTAATATCAAAGCGCGTTAAGGCAATAAGCTTTGAATAAACACGTAATATTTAGAAGGCACGTCTGCTTTCTATCACGTATGCAGGTAAATTGTGTTAAATGACAAGGTCACTGTTGGAAACTGTATGGATAAAGTTATAGCACAACATCTAATTTATAGTTGAAGGCAATTTTCTATAATTAAACTCCGCAAATTAGAAACTATTTTCCAAACCTTTGACCTGGAAAATTTTACCCAACGTTAACTTTTATAAATTAAATAAAAACTCAATTTTGATACGTAAACAGCATGGAGGTGCCAAAGCCAATCCCGGGAGTGCAGTTCGTTGAAGATGGGACTCGGAATTCTTGAGAAGAAACCCCACAGGTGAGAAGTTAACTTTTGAATAAGTAACATTTGAATGTTTCTTGAGGGAAATAAATATTAAAATAGTATTTCGAATAAAAAACTTTTTGTTGAGAATCCAATTGAATCTACTTTTCTATTTTACTTTAATTTTTATTACGTATGAATTCCGAAAAGAAGGAAGGACCGTGATAAAAGGTATCTCACGACGCGTTTCGGTTTAAAAAGCCTCGTCAGGTGAACTTCATTTCCATCAAGTTCTTTCAGTAACTTTACTCCCTCAGAAACTTCATAGATACAGTAGCTATTGGTTTAAATTTGACATTAAAATCCATTTTATGTCCCACAATATAGACGTAAAATCTTGAATGACGCTTCCGATAATAAAAAAACATTTCAACTTCAATTAATGTTTGACAACTTAAGTAGTAATATTTAATAATTTACGAGAATGTTTTAACGGTTATTTAACTTTTGGCTCAGGTCTAAATAAATTCTCTACACAATTTACGAGTGAACCATGCATTTTTTTGTGTTTGGCTAGAGATTCCGCAATCATAAGGCTTTAAATGATCGTCAGCAATTAGAAAAGGGGAAAAAAGAAGCTTTTTATTCGGTTTTTTAAAAAATTGATTGGACGAATAAAAAGGGAGAAAAGTTGAAATTCGATGAGTGTGACGAGTACAGGTAGGAATTCGGTATTATCGGACTGAGAGGTATACTGGCAAAAGGCCACAGTCGGACTTGATAAATTTCCCTGGCGTTAAACACATTTCAAAACCAGTGATGGGTCTGGGACATCATTAGGGGTCCGACCCATTAATAGTTTTTCCCCCTACAGACCTTAATTATCCTTTATTTAAATCCGTTTTTTTTATAAAGCGAAGCCAATTTAAATGAGCCGTGCCTTCTTCGAAAGTTCTTAATCAAGGGACACGTCAATATCGCTTTCTAATTGGAACAACCATGACAAATAAATCAGAGGTTAACAATTCGTCTATAAAAATCGTCCGGCCAAGAAATTTCCGTACAAACGAGCTCACTATGTATGAGCCAACAACATATCAAAAGTTGAAGTGATTTTTTGAATTAATTAAACGAAAATAATGAGTCAACATGTGTTTTGACACTTAGGGGATTCGCTAATGATGTTTCATTCCAAAGAGAAATGACATGTTTGACAGAGGCTGACAAAGTGGTTCAGTTGTTTTCAGCCCACTCCTAGCCAAAAGACATCCAAAATTACTAAGTGACCTATTCGCAGATGAATTACAAAATTGTCGAGCACAAAAATAAACCAGAGGAAATCAAAACCTTTTTCAAGGGTCAAACGGGAGGGGAAAAAAAGGATAGTTCGGCAATTCTGTCGGGGTCGCAGTAAACATGTGCGCTTAGTAGAATCGCCGAGGGAACAAGTAGGCCAGATGAGGGCCAGAGGGCTTAAAGCTATAAACCAACACTTGCTACCCCTTTTCTGAAAACCACTTGACGAAAAACGTCTCCCATAGCATGACATAACCCTAACCATATAGGAAGGCTTTCTGGAATTGTCGGCAATAATCCCCTCGGCAAATTGACTTCCCACACCACCTTTTTTTTCTCCTCCCCACTTCTAGCACGAATCCAATAAAAATTCTAGTAAATACGATAAAAGTTATGCCGAAAAAACCATTGAAAAAGTTTCTTTACAAATCACAGCGATTATATAATTTAAGCTCGTTTATTTCGCACCCCTTTCAAATATTGGAATGATAAATAAAAATTGCCTCCATACGAAAGGGAGAAAAAACGCCATCTCCCTCTTTTTTAAAATAAAAAAAAAACGATTTATTAAGCCGTATTTCATTTAAAACTCGAGATAAATTTTTAGGACGGAAAAAATGTATTTATAACGGAAGGGTTGGGAGCGATTACTCCCATAATAGCGGTGATAGAACCAAAAGTTAGGGATATTTATTAATATCAGATATGCAATTAGGCTGTGACAGATTTATCAGAGGCGCCTAGGGATTGACCGAATATCGGAAAAAGATTAAGGGAGACGTTGGAGGGAGAAATAAAGTAAACGCCATTATTTCAAAGAAAACGTATTAAAAAAATGTCAATTATGATGGTTTTGCACTCGAAAGATCGCTACACCGCAAAGTAATTGAAGTCGTTTTAAATCAAAGCTTTTGCTTTCAAGCACCGTTGAGATTAGAACAAACGAAGTTCACCATCAAAGGAACGAAATGTTACTTAAGAACCCACAGTTCATTTTTTCCTTTACACCTCTTACTTTTATACATTTTCTCTCAAATATTCCACTTGGTATTTTTAAATAATTCGTCCATAAAATGATATTTATTCTTAGTGAATTAATTCGGGCGAAGTAACCCCTTTAAAAGGACCCCGAGGAGCCACTTGAAGATAAAAGTCTCGGAGGGAGCGACTTGGTTTTATAAATTAATTAGGTTCACCAAAACAGAAAATAAAAAGGTGTTGCCGACGAAATTCAGAGGGCCAAAGACGAACAAAGGGAAGGAAAATATGTGGAAAACTCTTTGTGAAGCACTAAAATCAAAGTTAATTTAACTCGAGTATTAAACGAGAAAGAGAGATAGTCAGTTCCTTCCCTTTCAACATGGTTTAATCTAATTTATTATGTCTTGTTCCGTCCTGTTTACAATTGTACGAACTACGCCTCACCGAATTTCCTCGTCCTTTATATCACTTGCGAAGGAGCGTCAAGGGATATTTACAAATTAATTTATTGTAAGAGAACCCGTCTAATTTAAGGCACTAAAAAAAGAACAGGAAAGTTGAAAGGAGAAAAGTTTTTCTCATAATGTCATACGTAACAAGATTAAAACATTTTTACCACTTCCCAGATGAACTTATGATTACATTCGCGTTATAAGGGTTGAATTTAACGCAGAAACTTTTTTTAGCAGGCAAAAAAATTTTTTCCCACAATCAACGAGCAATCCACTTGAACATTCCAATTAAAAATAATAAGTTCGAAACACGAAAATATCTAGGATGATTCGAAGAACATGAAGTTCTATCATTAATTGTAGACTTTGCAACAGAAAATAAAAGAAGGTTTATTGAAAACTACGTAATCAATTATTTCCAAGCAAGGGTCTCTTTGAAGAGGGCGTCTAGGAAGAATATCCAGGTCGAGAGGTAGGGCCTGTAATTAGTTTACTCCCTTGGAAACTGACTAATCGCGCTTAGAATTCCCTCTTTCCCTAAACCAATAATCCAACTTCAATTATTGTATCATCAACTATCTCCCTTAAAATATTTCAAAAAACTTTTCCATTTCTCAGTTGATTATTCAGAAGCGGAAAAGTCGTCGGGAAAATGTCATCTTTGTGAAATGAGGAAAGGAAGAGAATAATAATAATTTTCAAGTTTCAACCCAGCGGTAAACAACCACTTTTCTTTTATACTAAAAAGATTTACGACTATTTTCTGTTTAGAACTTGAAAGTTTTTCTAGTTGGACGACATAAGGTAGAGTAAAAGAAAGGAAAAATAATCAACTAAGATAACAAGGATGTATTGGAAAGCCGTTAAACATCGATAAGGCTACTGAACCGATACCGAGAATAATCTGGCAATAACTTATCCACCGCAGCCCTTTTCTGCACAATATTGACGCCATTACATAACCCGGAAAAACCTCATATGGCTTCAACGGCTTATCGTTGTCATAACATTTGAAAAATTAAGAGGGAGTTTTTTAAAAATTTAAAAGACAAATTTTGGTCAATTCAAAAGACGTTTAAGAGTTAGGGAAAGTCGTGTAAAGTAAGTGATTACAAAGTGCAATGATCGGCAGAGATAGCTTCGGGGAGGACTGCAAACGACCCACTTAACTGCAACTTAAGGCAGTTTAACCCTGTCTCCTCTAATGACATCAACAACGGACAATGTCATTTCGGAAGATTGCCGAAGGGAAACTTTTCAAAACTTAACAATGCTTTTCAGAACTAATTAATAAAAAAATATTTGTACTATTTTCCATATATTTCCATACGTAATTCATTAAATCAACAGGCTTATAACGATGGTTTATAGCCTGGGGAAAATACATATTCAACAATGAGGAAAGCTGAATTTAAGTAAATAAGATAAATCAAGATTAGATGGGGACGCTACAAAGGATATTGGGTTCGTGGGAGATACTAAAGGAGCATGTAAATACATTATAAATATATTCGCAGGGTATAAAGCACGATTATAGTCGTTTTTCAGCCTCCATTTCGAGTATGGCGGAGTAAAGTGGCCGATGCGATTTAAGAGGATTAATCACCCAAGTACCGATCGAGTTGCTGTACAACCCTTTGATAAACAAGCGGTGAAAATTTACAACCGATGTCGTTAGTTTGACAAAAAGCCCTTTACTTTCCTGCAGGAAATAATTAATTGAACACGCTGGTAATCCAAATGGTCAGTAGAGTGGAAAGTTACAACGTCCAAGAGCTTAAAGAAATGGAGTCTACGAGTTTCTTGTAATCTGTAAATATAGAAGTTGTACACAATTTTTCTTTCATGGGGTTTGACGTGGGTAAACAAAACTTTAGGAGCCAGAACGCGTGATTTTAGTAATGAAGGAAAATACAGGTGATCATTTGCTGAGAATATGTGATGGGGGAGAAGAGGATCGCGTGACATGGACGTTGATAAGCAAAGCTATCTTTCCATAACGTGTAGAAGGGAACAAGAGGGAAAAGGAATATAATAGGAATCCCGCACACAATCTACTAGTGGACATAATATGCATGTTTCACGAGAAAAAGGAGTTTCGAAGGAAAATGGAGGCTCTCGGCGATTTCAATATTCCTTGAAATAAATTTCGACTTCCGAGATTCTACGTTTATCTTTCAAGTGGGAGGATTACCGAGAGATGTTTTCTTCGTCGGAAAGCAACGTTTGCCTAATGTTGACACGATCTGATCGTTATTTACTCGCTCCACTTAACCCCCTACCTCAAACTTGATCGATCATCGACTTGGCAAATTTCAAAGCTTTTAGTAAATCTTTCGAAGGACTTACGAATATATGTACACAAAAGAAATTGATTTTATTTCAGCTCACTAAATCTTGGAGTAGTTAAACTCGAAATTTTATGATTGGTAGAATTATTTAAAACATGTTAGACCGTATCGGATACAATGAATCAAAGTGCGTGCAAGGCCCCTCAGGGAGGGTTGTTCTTTTTCTTTTCTGACCGATAAATCTGGAAAAAGGTTTTAATCCTTTCCTCGCAGATCTTCCAGCTCTTTCTCTCCCTTCTAGAGAATGTTCTCGGTTACATTCAACGTTAAGCCCTTCCCCTCGTATTTCCATTTCTCTCTTTTCCCTTTCTTCCGAGCCGATTTTACTCCCCTTTGTATGCACACTCGTCACTTTTTTATCCTCCACGAAAAAAAAGAATAATCTCGAATTTTTAGTTCGATATAAATTCAAGTATGAAAGGCATATTTTACACTAACGGGAAGCTACAAGTGTTTACATCATTTGAGGCTACTAATGTTCTGGCAAAAATCCAGCTAAAATTTATTAAACCTTCCCACCTCATAATATAAGGTTTTTTACGATTTCGCAAAATTTTTTAATAAAAGTTTAGAAAGTCGAGTGGGGAGATGAAAAGAAAAAGTTTTAAACATTAAGGCTAATAGGTTTAAAAACAATATTTCATTATTTTTAAAATCTCAAACGATGGAAAGACTCTTCACAAAAATTAATGACTCGAAGCAGAAGTTAAACAAAGAAAAACTCGATGTAAAGGAAAAATCAATACACTTCATACCAACTGCTACAAGAAAGGATTTCCATTTGGGAAAATTCAAAAACAAACTTAAGGTACAAAAACTAAGCCATTAACTCGGGTGAAAGTTGAAGAATCTGACCTGAGAAACATAGCTAAGATTTTATACGTTAATGAAATTTTGTTTGGTGGGAACTTCTAATGTGTTTAGCTCCCGGTTTGTACGTTGAAATCGGAATCCATCTAAACTTGACGAAAGCCGACTAAAAGTCTACTTGGTGTCTCGCAAGTTATAATCTTTTATAAAACCGAAGCCCGGTTTGAACTAAACAATTAAGGGCCTCCCGGGATTAAGACTTCCCATCCCAGAAGCTCCTCCGCCCTCTTTCTACCCATCTTCGCAAACTAACAGGCTGTGAAATTAACTAATTAAAATCCTAAGCTGAGCAGGAAGAAAAAAATTGAGGGTGCCTTTTTTTCTTTTTTAATATGAAATACGTCAAAAATTTGTTAAAAATTTATAGATTCAAAACAACACATCAAACGATATTTTTTACGCTTCAAAGTACAAAATCGTGAATGGAACCTACGCTGTTTGTTGTATTAAGATGAAACGTGGGTGTCTAATCGTGTGGATGCCCGCAATAGGGTTTGAGTAGGTTTCGTTAAGCGAATATGCGATTCTCTTAGTCTAGAGGGCAAAGGTTTTGCTTTTAGGCAGGCCAGATGGTTTCCGGCCCATTTCAACTCAGTGAAAATTCAAGAACTCAACTTTCATTTGAGAAAAGTTAATACAATTTTCTTTCTTATGTGGTCTAAAAATAAGAATACGAAGTTATTATGAGATAGAACAAGGCCTAGTAGTGTTCCAGAAATTGTTTTAAACTGGGGAACTCAAGAGCTGAGTTCTCCTTTAAGTAGTTGGTAAATAAAGGCTCTGTTTACTTGAAACTTGTCGAAGAAAGTTAATTCCAAAAGTCAAGTAATCTTGGATACAAACGAAATTTAACAAATAAAAAAAGTTTACGGACAAAACGACACCCCTGACGATAACCGCAAAATGTTTTCAAGATGTTAAAGTGTAGTCGTCAGGAAGCGATTACCCGAAGCTATCCACACCGTAAAAAAATTTAAAAATAAATAAATTCGAACATTAAAACAGCGATCATAAGAGTTTAACGTTCTTTACACTTATTAATTGTATAAAAATACATCAGAAGCAATAAAAAGGAAAATTTCACGACATGTTTTGGCTTAATAAGCCTCATCAGGTGAACTTTTCCGTTTATTGCTCTTTCAATTTTTTTATGAACACTAAATTGCTTTTATACAATTAAAATAGCGATTGCTTTTGAAACCGAACTAAAATGTTTGCCAGAAATATATTTAGAAGGATTTCGAATGACTTTAAATGGATTCGTTTGTTCTGTATAAGCACCCTACAGAATATATCCGATTTGAATTCCAAATATAAAAAGAAATAGAATTCCCTCCAGAATATTGTGCTCCTTTTTAGCCAATTAGATCAAAGGATTTTTATCATCTTTATTGGGATCCGTAGGCTTTTCCTCACTCAAGAATAATTTTAGAATTTCAATGGCAAAATTATGTGACATTTTAAAAGTCCATCCGGCGTAAAATAAAAAGCTATAAAACGTGTCTGCTAGGGATTTGATATTCTAATGGTATGTTTCCCCCTAAAAAAAATAAAAAGACACTCACCCTAAAAATGTACAGCCGAATATATCCTGTAACGTAGGAGAAAAAAAGGAAAAAAATATTAAGAGTATTAAAGGATATTCGACCATAGCTTGAACGCCGTTCTTCTTAAAAATGACGATTCGGAGTACTTGACCGTTAGGTTTGCATATTGTGTGAAGTACGTCCTGGAACAAAGAAAATAAAATCATTTTTAGTGTTTTTGTAACAAAGATTTTATTTTATTTTAAAAAATACGACAAATCTTTCTTTTTTTTATTTTAAGGTTGCGAACACATTTTGCTATAACTATTTTTGAATGAAAAGAAAAAAAACCGTGCAAAAAAACTAAAATGGAATATAGTTACAAGAATATGAAATGGAAAATCAACATGGAAAAAATGAAATTTTTGAAAAGAAACCGTCCGCGCAAATAGAAAATTTTGTTTGCCCAACCCTTTTGAAAACCTAAGTAAATTAAAAATTTATTATTTGTTTATAACTTTTTGAAATCTTTCATTTAAAAAATTTAAATCTGTGAATTTTTAATAAATAATTTGATAAAGAAAGTTTCATAAGACAAACTCGAGTTAGACATATTTTATTAATATATTTTCTAAAACTGAAAAAACGAAAGGATAGACGAAGTGAGGGAAGATTTTAAAATGAATGGAGGGAGGAAAGTCAGTCAACAGAGGTTTTTCACAAATAAAGAAGGGAACTCAATTTTTCTTAGGGGAGAGAAAAAAAAACTTCATACAAATGTGAACGGCCATTAAAATGTTTTAATAACAAAAATTATAATTGAAATGAGTCATTTTATTTCTTTTTAACTCTCTATAATGCATTCTGTTTTTCCCGCAATTTCACCGCGGAGATGAGGCCATTAAAACCAAGATAACCCTGGTTTATATAAGGTTCTAAAAGGTAAGGAAGAAATTGCTTGAGGAAACGTAAGGAATTTCGTAAAATAAAAAGTTTATTTATTTTTTCGTAAGGATTTCGTCGACGGAATTTTTTTCTGAGCGTTCCATAAAAATGTCGATCCCTCTTCACAGTCCCCCGGATCCTTCAGCCAACTTTTATCGGGAACAACTTTTCTATTTTCAGACCTAATTTATGCACTAAATTTTTTAGAACCACTTTAACTTTGGATTCTATTCTGTAGAACGCTTGATATTCGCTTCTTTTGCACCGACAAAATTTATAAAAATTTTAAATCAAAGGTTGAAAATCCAATGTTATGTAATGAAATGTATGTTTTAAAAGATAAGTAGTAAGGTTTAATAATTATCCATAGAAAGCGAGGCCTTAAAAACATCAAAAACAAACCACGGAAGCAAAAACAACAAAAGCTGTACAAAAAAATCACACAAAAAAAATCAAATTAATCATAATCTATTGTACAATTTTGATATCATGATTTGGGCTTGGTAATCAACAGGTTTTGATTATTGTTGGAAGCGAACGAATTATAGAGGTTTATTACAATGAAATCTGTCGAATGGTGCATTTGTTTTTAATTTACCTTATTTTCATACATTAACGAATTCGTAATTAATTTTCATAATTTGATTTATAATTAATTTTTCAAGCAAAATTTTTCCCTCTTTCTTTGTTTTAAAAAAACTCATCATATTTCACAGGCTGATAGGATGAAAATAAAAATTTATGTCTGAATGTTTTAAAAATCCCTCAAAAGAACTAGGTAAAAATGCAACCATGGTATAAAATATGAAAGGGAATATACGATTCAAAGCTTTTAACTTGTAAGCGTAACTTATTGATTTCCGGGGCACATCGATTTATCCATAATAAGAATAACCTTTATACCAAATTTATGTAAAAGGGGGTTTAGCGAATATTGTAGACGTAAGTAATTTTTAAAAAGCAGGATATGAGAATTTTTGAAGTATTGATATTGTGTTAAAACATGCGAGAGGATGAGTGTAAACTAATGGTCCGTCACTGAGAAGAGAACAAAAATACATCCGTGTCGCCCACCTGTACATTTGTAAGCTTGGCCCAAAATATACGAGAGGAAAACGTTTCGGTTATAGAATGTCGGAGTGTCCGCGTTACGTGACCAATTATCGACATCAATCGAAATTCTATTTATAAGTGGCCAGGTGTGTAGGACAAAAAAAGGGATGAATTCTAATCTTGGTTTCAAAGAGAAACATCAGTTCAGAACCTACCAAACGAAAAAGTCTCGTTTGTATGCGTCGTCGGTCGGGATATAAATAGGTGCGAGAGAGACGGAAGAGTCTATTAGTATAAATAAAGGCGAATCGTTTCATTGCATACTCTAGACCGCATCCATTAAATTAAGAAATCGAAATCTTATTTTAACTTCTTTTAATTAGAGTTTAATTAACTTCACTAAAAAAGACATCCCTTTCACAATCAAAACAAAAAATTCCTACCGATTTACAACTAGCTAAAAGTCAAAAGAGATTATCTATTTTAGTATTTTTCCGAACAACGGCTTCACAATCGACAATGTCAAAAATAACCAGGCATTACGAACCGTCGAACTCTACTAGATAATTCAAGAGAATATCAAGAGTTTATGATACGGGTAAAAGTTTAGGGGGAAGTTCTGAGACTTGAAACGAAGGGGACCGTCACTCATCCTGACGGGCTTAAAGATCGATATGAAAACGTGTACAATTTAACAGCTAAAGAGGTGACACCTTAAAACAATGGAGACTTGACAAGGAAATATAAGAACTAATTTATTTTAATCGGCAATCATCTTCACGCTATGTTGAACTAAAAGAAGGAGAGAATACGCGATGGCCTGGAATCATCCTTTGCTCAGGCATCTGTTCTTTTGAGGACAAAAGGCCAGAAATAAAATAAAACTCTCCAGTTGATAACCGGCAAAAATATTTTATAACTCGGTTCAATTAAAAATAGGAACTAATGGTAAAGCCGGTAATCAAAACCTATAATTCTACTTCAGTTACTAAGTACGGAGTTCGCAAAGTGAGCTTCGCCCGTGGATCATAGTATGAAGCCTCTCAATTTAAACGCTTCACTAAATACCTCAAAAGTAATATTCAGGCTTGAATATTGCAACGAATTGTTATTAAACAATTTTGTTAATTAGATTTAATTTTAATCCAGCAGGTAAAAATTTCCGGTTCGAATTTCCAACAAGGAAAACACAAAATTCTATAAATGAAAACCATTTTAAAAAGAGAGTTTCAGTCGTTAAAAGCCATGGGTCGTATACGTATTAAAAAAGATGGGGGAGAGTGAAAAAAACTAAGTCCCAGTCTGAAATTACCTTTACAAAGAGGGTTGCCGGAGAAGGGGGTACTGCGGGTTGAAGTGTGTTAGGGTCCGGTTCTTAACAGGACTGTAACGAAGCTATATAAAGAAGGAAATTAGAAAAGAAGAAAGAAAACTCTTCACTTCCTTAACTTTAAGGTAAATAAAAAATACTCAACAACTTGATAAAAAAAATTTTATTCCGGAAACAGCCGTCGATAAGATAGTATCGGTCAAATTTGGAGTTTATTTAAACGCGGAAGGATTCAAAGGTTTATTTTAATGATTAAACACGTATATCTAATCAAACCGAATTTTAATTAGTACTAAAAACACCGTCGCCCACGCAAACCAATCGTCCAGATCAAAAAAGTAATGGAAAATATAAAATTATCAAATATTTACCAAAATTACAAAATTTTCATTAACCTATGGCACCCCATCAACGCCTATCACACAATAACTCTCGTCATCGATTTCACTCCACTTAAGTCAAACAGCTAAAACTAAATAAACAACAAACTTTGTGCTAATATTTCATTTAAAAACTTCCCTATAAAAGAGAAACTAATTATATTTTAGAAGAATTTTTAAGTTTGAATAGAAAGTTTTGAATGCGGCAAAAAAGAGGAAAAGACAAATACTTTAATATGTACACTATGGTGCCTAATAACGAATTTAAGAGAGAAGAAAGCGTTTTTTTGTCCGGTCAGTTAATCGTGAAGGTGGAAAAGGGAAGAGAAACAAGAAAGATAAGGCAAGAGAATTCTTTTGTGTGGTAGAGGACTCGTGATTATGTCTTGTTTGAGACAATTCTTTGTTGTTGCAATCAACGAGTGCGGTAACGTTTTTATCAAGGAAATGAGGAAAAATATACCTCTTGCCGGCGTTTTATCATTTGAGAACTCCCTCACAATTTTTTAAGTTTCTCAATTTTTTAAACAAATCGGATAAAACGTAAATTCACGGTGATTGGTCTTTTACAAAGTGGACATTTTACGATCTCTTTTTATGTTTAAAAAATTATGCCTTGATTGGATGTGTATTTGAAGGCGGGAATTGCCATGGCTTAATAAAAAGAAGACTTAAGTCGTCCGTTTTAATAACTTCAAATTAATGCTTTATCGATTTTTATAGAATAAATGTTACGCCAGGATACATCCTCAGGATAAACTTATCCGAAAAGAGGATTTGAGGGAAGAACTGTATCGACTTGCGCTTTTATAACTGAGCTGGGACGACAGTTTTCCGAGGCTTAAAGCTCAACGCTAACGCAAAACCAGATTTATTTTTCTATGGGATTTTCGCATAAAAAAAATTGTGTAAAAGAAAATTATGTAAATAACTCTTTTGATGAAGTTATGAATTTAAAACAAAAAAGGAAAACTTTTTAGATTTGAACTTGAACAATTTTTGACAGTGGAAAAAAAAAAAGGATGGGGGTGTACGTGACGGAAGGGTGGCGTGAGAGTTGACTCAATATTTGTCACTGTGAAGAGAGTGTGAGCGTAGTAAGAGAGAAAAGTTATAACGAGATTTGATCAAAGTTCAGAAAGAGTGTGTATGCGGGGAGATTCCTTTTTAATACCGGGCACTATATCATCCTTCGGCCGTAGAGACCGCATACCCCGATATTCTAACAAACAACACCAATAACAAAATATCAAAGATAAGAATGAATATTTGTGTGTGATCCCTAAGAGGGCAATATTTTAAGGTTAAAAATTTTTTCCTCTATCTTTGAATACTGGAGTATTTGTATATTCGATGATTTCACATTAGGAAATTAGTGATTTTAATTTTAGATAAGGGTTGAAGTGGAAAAGGTGACACGCTATCTGAAACCGGCATGGTTAAGCTAATTAAGATAAGCCGCACAATCTCGAGTTATGCACTAAACCAAACTTTGAAAGAAAATGTTCAGCTTGCAATATTTATAGGATCGGCCAAAATATCCCAAGTAAGGAGCTATTCATCAAGCGATCAGCATTCCCAGGAAACAAAAATAAGTAGCAGCAAACTGGCAGGATGCCATCCAACCTTAACCTTTTAGTACAAATCATCTAGATATCAACAAACTTTCCAGTTTATTAATGACGTAGTTAAAAATTTTCAAGCGGGGGACTTTCAACCGGCGCAATTTAACGAGTAAAGTCACGCAGAGCAGTTATGCGTTACGGGCTTAGTATGGTCAAGACGGTTTTGCCGACACGTGAGGAAATTGTAAAAAATCGAATTAAAACTTCTTTAGAAGATCCAAGCCAATAAAATTCGATGGAAGAACGCCACAAGCGCTGTTGTCATACAAAAGTAAATTGGCAACATTGGACAGTGACATTTACCATTGTGTCTACACTCTTAAGACACAACAAAGAATCACAAACGTTGCCAACATACACCCAAACATAACTACAAAAAATAATTTTAGCAACAAAAACCAGTGTTACCTACATGGTCACTAAGGATCATTTAAATTGAAAATTTACACAAATGGCACGTCAAAATGAACTATATGAATTTTATTCAACTCCATTGTAGAACATGGCGTATATTTAGTTATGGGGAAGACTATACTTATGTTTATTCGGGGGAGTAAATATTAAGACGGCATCAATTCTTGGCTCGGCTCCAAAATGTACGGAATGACTAATAGTCATGAGATAATGTTTAAGACATTCTTTAATTCTGGTTATTTAGAACGTAAAGGGAGAGGAAGCTTTTAAAAAGAGCTACATCAAATGAAGTGTATACCGTGTTCTTTTAGGTTTTACAACTCCTGAACATAGGAGGGCTTAATGTGCGGTCGTGTTGGGAGTTAATACCACCCTTAGATGCTCTTGTGGTAGGCGTTTAGTTAAATAATCGGAGATAACAGCTCTTTTAGTTAATATCAACATTTAAAGAAAGAATTCTTTTCTAAATTTTGTAAAAAAAACTTGATTAATAATAAATAGATCTATGAAACTGCTTTGTTTAAACAAGCGATAAGATAAATGAAAAAGATTCAAATCAAATGAATCGACTGTTCTGATTCATCCGCAAACGCTTTCTGAAAAAACACGAAAGCGAAATAAAAGCCGTTTCGTTCAAAAATTGTAACTTCCGAATCGTAATTGGAGAGAGCGATTGCAGGATTTGTTTTATGTCAGTCGTTTTTTTTTGTTCATTGTTTTCCAAAGCCTTTGTGATACTACAAAGAGAGTAGAACTTACGATTTTGACATGAGTTGTCAATAAAGAAAAGACCCGCGGAGAAGTTCTCTCGAGATTTTACGATTTTATTAACGATTCCAATTAAAAGGTGAACTGATTTAATTGGTCCTTTTTGAAAATTGTTTACTAACGGGAGGATCTGACAGGAAAGTTTTATTTGTTTACCAGTTTTGCAATTAGAGCAGGCGACTCCTTTGTCCCTCTCGGAAGCGAAATCGGTTTTAGGTGGGCGGGAGAGAACCTCTCCTTTCTCCGTTCTAACCAATCCAAAAAGTAAAACTTGCTAACAAAGAGCAAACAAGGATTGTTTTGACAGCCGGTTATCTGTCTCTTGGAATGCCGAAGTTTAATCATTCACCCCGACTTTAAATTCGCTGTAATCAAATCCCCAGGGAGTTCGGTAACACCAAATGAATCCTCGGTTTCGCATTTGTTAAGACAAGGGAAACAATATTGCAACGTTTACCTCGTACATCATGTTGAAAATCTTGAAATTCTAAACTTCTGACAGTCTAGAAACCAAGGAAAACCATCCCGTCTAATTCTGTAACTAACACTTTTAAGTTGGGAATCAAAATGATGAAAGCCACGAATGGAATACAAAAACTTAAAAAGAAAAATAATAGGACGATAGTATTATCCAAAAAACCTTTACGTGGAAATAAATTATTTATCAAATCCACTCAAGCGATTTCTGTAAGAAAAGGTTTCGCCTGTTCAAATACAACTAAGGTCGGCCTTTTTACTTTTAACTTTGATTGACTGACACTAGAACATGCAACATAGAAGATCCAATTTCAAACTTAAAAGCCCACTTTAAGCCTTCACATGATTTTCTTTATTTAAATTTTTATATCTTTGATGCAATAAAAAAAGCGACATTAATAGCGTGCCTTGAAAATAATGCCGCACAAGGAAAGCTTAATAAATCATGCCTTAAAACGTGCTTTAAACGCTATTTTAAAATCTAATGATGTAAAAAGACACTAGGATATGTCAGGTAATGTTAAAACACTGTGAAGATTTTCGGTTAATAAAAGAAAACCTTGACAATGAAACCGGGTGTTAGGTACTTTGTGATCCGGATATGTTAAGGCTTATGTTGAGTAATGTACGTAGGAACATACATGAGTTGGCAACATATTTTTAGCACACAAAATGCAAATGAGTCAAATTCAAAAAAAATAATGTAAATCAAAATTTTTGTCGTGAATATGACCACCTGCAGGTTTATAAAAAAAAATTAAAAGTGTTCCCTAATTGTTTCTAGTTTGTTATGAGTTCCACTTACCACTGTGATCGGATAAACTGGGTTGATTATCGTAAATAATAAAACGTTATTCGGCTCACTTTCAGGCCTGTAATTAAAATGTCAAGTATGAACAACATGTATGGTCAGCGCTATATGTATTTATGTTACATATTTGAATTGAATATATTATTTATTTTTAAAAATAACGAAAAAAATGGTTGATAATGTATAAACTGTGAATTGTGATTTTTGTCGTACTTTTTACAAAAATAAAAAAATAAAAAATAGTAATAAGAATAAGCAAACTGTTCGGTTTTAAAGGCGAGAAGTAAGCTGTTTATATTTGGGACATTATAAACTATTTTTTTCGTGGGTAAGGGAGCAAGGTATTTCATATTTTTGGTTTATAAAAATATGAAACGGAATTATTTCACTAAGGCGATTTAAAAAAAATGCAACGTACCGTTTACGTCTAGGTTCATAATTTTTGTTATAACTGTCCGTGTGATCCTGAAACAAAAAAGAAATTACTTATTAATTATATTGATTAAGGATAAATTAGACAAAAAGAAGTAACACCCCGAAACGATATATCAGAGTGATTGATCGATCAATCTCGAAGAAAAACATTTTTGACGCTGAAGCATTAGAGAAAATAAGTTTGACAAAGATTTTTTTTTTGAGCTAAAAAAAAATTCAACTATGCACATATAAATGAACATGGAAGTTAAAATTGCAGCACGACTAATGGTCAAATGGCATGATCAGAGTGAAGTGTGGACGTCATCAGCGATTTTTGATTGAAATCGATACGAAAATGAAATCCAAGTTAAATTATAATCAGCATTTAGCTAATCAAGCAAAACTTTGAATTAAAACGAACCTGCAAGCAAACAAATCGAACGACATAGAAGTCAAAATTGGCCTTAAAAAAATATGGGATGTTCCACCATTTTGGGAAAACTTTACACCTGACGGGTTTATACGATACTGAAAGTTAGTTAACCTAATCTTTCGTAACGAAGTCTTTAAAGGATTAATTCAGCCGCATTTCATTCATAAAGATTCAAGCGACTTGACTTTGGTAAAAGTCATTTCCTTAATTGATCCCACGGGAGTTTAAGATCGGAATCAAATTTGCCACGAGTTCCAAAAAAAAATCTTATTGACCCTCTGCAACCCATTATACAAAAAATAAGGCTAAAGTTTAAATTTTAAAAGCTTACCAAAATGGTAAAATCAATCGGCACCCTTTCTTCTACCAAATACGCTTCTCCAATTTCTTGGACAGTCATTGGAAACATTTTAGAGAGAAAAATCGAAAAAAAAAGAAAAAATGTTTAAGTTTTCTCAATCAAAAGAAATTTCTTAA
>JACGAQ010000748.1:0-93953 GCA_014119065.1 Orius insidiosus
CATACAGAGCGGTGTTATCTTCTCAGCTGTATATGATTTATTTTGAAAAAAATAAAAATAAAAACCGCGATCAATTTTCTGACAAAATTTTAAAAGGTTTTGAGGAATACAGAGTGATGAAGGGTTGTCAGTGCACTTTAAATTTTTTAGTGGGATCAGGAAATCAGGGCGAAGCGGAAACTAGATTTGTTAACAGGTGAGTGAATTAGTCCTGATAAAAAGTGTCGCGTTTTATAAAAAGGGGTCCATGTAGTTTTAAATAGAGGCTTACTTTTTTTTTGTGAGGGGGCAGGACAGGAAAGGGTTTCCCCATCGGAATCCATGAACCAGGTGATCCTACCTTACTGGACTAACGCCCTTTTTGGGAATTACCGTTAAAAAATATCACCGAGCATTGTCTACTCCAAGTGAACCTATCCGTCCGTTAATCCCTACGTTTGAAACTTGAAGGGACTTATGTTTTAATGAACATCCCCTCTCTTCCCAACTAGGGCTTAGTTATACAAATGAAGTGCTATAATTTGCCTTTCCCAAATCCTTGTCCCCCACATTTTCTCTCTTTTTATCGAGACAAATTAGCGAATTCATTATGAATATTTAGCTGACCGTTTTTATCTTGGTTTGCGTAATATCCGCTAAGGAGTTGATCGTTATTCATATCAGAGTTTGCGCTTGCTTTTGCTCGATCCATCACACTTAATAAATCCCCCGACGCTCAGGACTTAATTTTAAAAATGCTCATTGCTCCGTTATTTTGATACCTTCTAGGAATATAGGTAATAACAAGCTTAGCATCCTATGTACCTAAACAGTTAATATGTTTACTGTTGACTACTATATTATGAGATTTATCCATCATCTATAGACAAACAACATTATCTACGGGGATGAACTGAATAACGTAAAATGTTAATTACTGATGAAAATGCACACAAATTGTTTAAGGGCCATCATACCGCCCGAGCAATCGCAGCACTTTCGCCCCTAAAATTACTTTCCTAAATTTGAGCACTAAGAATCGACGGAAAATTTTTCACAAAAGCTCGTTCTCGTTATTTTGGGAATGTCAAGGCGGCCTTGGGAGCAGTTTTTCCGAAAAAGTTTTCCTTTGGAAAATGGAAAACTCACTTTTTGACCAAAACGTTTTAAAAAAATATCCGCTAGCCATTTTGTACGTTTCTACGAGTTCTTTCCAAAAACATATTATATAAGAAAATCCGATGAATAGTTTAGTCGTAATCTTTTTACAAAGATTTAGAGGAAAATGCCGGGAGTGAAAGAAACTGTCCCCCTTTCAAGGTCAGAGACCGGGTTTTGAGTGTCATCATAATCGTTCAAAATTTTTATTTCATTGCATTTCTTTCCATGAGGTTGTCTGGGGTGCCGGCCGTCCGTCGCGTTTTTCCGTTTTCCGACTTCACGTCCGCAATTTTCATCCGATTTTCATCAAATTCTCAGGATCTTCCATTTTATATTTGACGGGTATAGAGTTGGTTCCAAATCAAGTCAGACATGATGAACTACTACGCGCTTTGTTCACTTATTTTTATGTTGATTGTTGGTGAAAATGCATTTTTCTGAATTTATTGTGCTAAATAAATAGCGCGATAGGAAAATAGGGATGAGAAAAAACTTAAATGACCTTGATAGGATTCAATCGCTTGGAAGGGGTATAGAGATCCTTTTCTTTAGTTCCTTCATAAGCGCGCGGGCATTTTTCCTCCAAATCTTGGTAAAAGGATTGTGACAAAACTATTCATTGGATTTTCTTATATAATATATTTTTGAAATGTGCTTGTCAAATACTACAAAATGGCTAGCGGTTTTTTTGGAAAAAATGTTTCATCCGAAAAGTAAGCTTTCCATTTTCCAAAGGAAAACTTTTTCGGAAAAATTACTCCCAAGACCGCCTTGACATTCCCAAAATAATGAGAACCAGCTTTTGTAAAAAATTTTGCGACGAATTTTAGTGCCCAAATATAGGAAAGTGATTTTAGGCATCTCTCTCTGTATAACATTTTGTTGAATTTTGAGGTCGGACCTGTCTTAATGTCTGTTATCCTGTAGTGTAATGGAAGCGTAGTAACGGCAGCAAGTACAGGGCCGCATTTTTCTCATGAAAAACCGAGAAAAACGCACGAAAATCTGTTTTACTATGGCAGTAACCCTGTAGCGAAGCGGGATTTTCTGAAATCTGAGGATTTTTCTCATTATCGAATATGGTAATCCCCTTTCGAAATTACATCTCGGTCCCTCCTCGCTGCTCTTCAGATCTTTAGTTCGATAAAAATGAATAGTCACAGTCTGTCACAATGTCAAAGGGGGAAGGTAGATTAGAACGATATTCGAGTAATTCCAGGAAGGTTTTCATGATCATTAAAATGTGAGCTGTAATGCCAACCTATCTGAAAATAATGGACTCGAAATCAATATAAAATGAACAAGCTAATGAAGGGGGATGAAACAACTGAGTACATCGATCGCAAATGGCCTGGGTACATACAGCGCCCTGAGCACTTTCTTATTTGAAAAAGCAGAACTGGGCACACCCAGTGAATTACATTAGTAACTGTTCTTGTATCTCTTGAAATTGTGCCATTCTTTTTTTACCCAGTCTATCGCATTTGGCATAACTTTTGCCCAGTTGGGAAACTTTTCTTTGAAAGAAAAAAATCAAAGTTAGATGTTTGAAAGAAAAATTATTTAAAATGTAGGTAAAAAAAAGTTCATTATAAAGCAATTTATAACAATATTTGACGTGATGGGAGGGGCCGAGGGGTCCTAGATGACTGTCTGCCAGATAAAAATTATTCCGTGATGAGGAAGGCGAACCCCTCAACTTCCCCCTTTACTATGTTAACAATATTGAATTGTGAAACATCGATCTTGAAAACAATATTGAAAGCAAGTGAGAGAGTATAGCACGCGAGGCTCTTAATGGACTGCACTTCCTCTTAAGGGAAAACCTTTTTATTTTTATCCTTTCTCGTCTTCGCCCCCCTTTTTTTCGGTCAGCTTTTATTCCCGACGTCAAGCTAATCATCGCCGACGAAAACGAGGCAACTTTGTCTTCGTCAAACTTTAATAACACCGGGGTATTTTCGAATATCATTGTTAATCATTCGAGAGAAGTGAAAGTGTTCACCTATTGTTTCCCTCCGTTTTTGTGACCTCCGGTATGAATCTACATTTACTCCCTTTTAATATACCCTATCAGTCACTAGCAGCATCCTCTAAATTAACATTTCGCTAATGAATTTCCTTTAGGAAAAACCTATTAGAAACCCATTTATTTTCATGCGCACCTATAGAAAAGGCTTACTGTGTGGACTCATGATGAGATAAAATACCGCCATATCAGCGTCATTCGACATTTTAGCTTATAAACACGTTTAGGAAAGCCACCATTAAATTACCATTTTTGGAAAATCGCAGAGAATTGCTTATTTACGTAAATATAGTAGATGAAACTGATAACTCTCTCCCCTTATGATAAAATGGAGTATGTATTTCAATTAACTTTTTCAAAAGAAATCTCTCGATCCCTCGCTAAAAAACGTCTTTTCGCTATTGATTGGAAATACCAAATTTTATAAAATTATTGACTTAAAAATTGAGTTAACTCAATAGGATATCCTTGAGAGCGTGAAAAGTTTTTTTCTTTCTGGCGCCACCCTGTACTCGCCGTGAAGGGGTGAAGACTGTGAAGTTTGAACACAGTTAATTTTCTTCGTGCTTTCTGATAAGGTAATAGAGAGACACTCTGCCTCGGTCATATTCTTTGTCACGCACACTTAACAGCCCCGAGTCGATAATGCCTCCCAACCGTCAAAATCTACCTAACTGTGAAACCCAATGGGGCTGAGAAAAACCAATAAGGGTGAAATACGCGTTCTCCACAAATCTCATTGTTCAAAAAGTTAACAAACCGTCACTTATGGCTTTTTTTAAGCCATCTCAACTCCCTATAGTTACGGTCTCCTGTGTTTTTTTTAAATGTAATGATATGAGAAAGCCATTTTCTTAAAAAACTTAATTTTTTTAACTACGCAAAAGGTTTTAAATGATTGGTATACGGGGGGAGATGATTGTGAAGGGTGAAGAGCAGAGTAAGGAAGAGCTTGAGTTCCTAAGCTGAGGGAGACAATTCGTTTTCTGCCAACGCAGATTTAAAGTAAGAAAAAAAATTTTACCCCCTCTATTAGGCAGATTTCTTTTGTTTAAGAAATCTGCCATCCAAATGGTTCTGGTACTTTGCCTTGGGCCTAAACTATAAAAGACATAAAATCATGTGCAAACTGATAGGTAACACTGATTCTCGGATAGCAAAGAACGAATCATAGTAGATTTAGAACAGCTGGATGTTATAGATTTGACAATAATTGAATCTACCAAGGAAATATCAGGTTACTTGAAAAATTCAATAGTACGTATTTAACCCCCTCTTTTATGCAGATTTCTGAAACAAAAGAAATCTACCATCCAAGCGGTTCTGGTACTTTGCCTTGGGCCTAAACTATAAAAGACATAAAATCATGTGCACACTGATAACACTGATTCTCGGACAGCAAAGAACGAATCATAGTAGATTTAGAACAGCTGGATGCAATAGATTTGACAATAATTAAATCTATCAAGGAAATATCAGGTTAATTGAAAAATTCAATTATTACGTATTTATACGTATAATTAATATATAATACATATCAATAATTATACATATCAATATATCATTAATATATCAATAATACGTATTTAACCCCCTCGTTTATGCAGATTTCTGAAACAAAAGAAATCTACCATCCAAGGGGTTCTGGTACTTAGCCTTGGGCCTAAGCTATAAAATCCATAAAATCTTGTACACACTTTGATAACACTGATTCTCAGATAGCAAAGAACGAATCATAGTAGATTTAGAACAGCTGGATGCAATAGATTTGACAATAATTAAATCTACCCAGGAAATGTCAGGTGACTTGAAAAATTTAATAGTACGAAATAAAAGTTATGTACCTTTTAGTCCCTTCTGCGGAAGGGATTTTATTCCAAAATGTCACCAAAATTGTACACATTAATTTCTTTTCTATTTAATCTCATTGCCTTTAAATTGCTACTGTAATACCCTCATTTTAAAATATATACATACGAGTATTAATATATTTTTTGGAAGTGAAAGAATATTCCTAATGGCCATAGTATTGAGGGAAAAATCTAAATCAGTTCTTGACTCCTATAATTAGTGAGCCAGAGTTTATTTTTTTAAGAAAGTACTTAAATGGGGTTTCCCATTTTATGAAGAAGCTTAAATGAAAGGGACTAAAGTTCATAAATTTAAATGAATTAAAATTCTAATTAAACTTGATAATTTAACTAATTAAAAAAATAGCTTTTTTCAACATTCGGAATAGATATAAAAAATCTACCTAATAAATGAGCGTGGAAACCCATTTGGGTAGGCCCACAAATCCTCTTGGAAACCACATCGATGAATTTAATTTTTTAAGTAGGGTTACACGGGAGGGAAAAAAAAACGTGGGAAAGAAAGAGGGGGGATAAATCGTTCATGAGATTCGGAAGTAAAAGATTCATAGGAAGGAGTAGAAAGTTACTAATAAGACGAAGCCAGGCCCGTGTGTATCTAAATGTTTCATGGAAGTCTCGTACAAGTGTCAGATGAATTATTAAGGAAGTGCATATTCACTTCGTGGGCACTGATTTTCAAAACAGAATAGGCCTGCGGTGGAATGGAAGAAACAAAAAATTAGGGAACGGAGAAGGAGAAACAGGGCGAGAACTAAATTTTTCAAGTTCAGCTCTCCCCAGTGCAATGAAAAACATGGGTCACCACCAAGTGCATATTAAATCGGATCCAGATGGTACCTTATTAGTTTCTCCGTAGGGTCAACTCCATCACTGCCTTTAGCAAAGGGTCTTCCAGACCTCGGGAAATTAATCAGTGATCTTGAGGTTGTCTGTGGTGCCGGCTGTCCGTCTCATTTTTTCTGCGCACATCACAGCAGCAATTTCGATCTTCACCACTTTTATTAAATACATTTTTTTTGTTTAAATAAATCGATTTTATCCATAGTAGGATGAAATTTGGGCTGTTTGCGTCTGTTCCATGTGGCATGCTGGCCGAAGACTTTCATTTTAACTTCCTTAAAGAAGTTACTGTGATATTCACGACGTCGGGCTTTTGGGGAAGGGTCTTCCAGACCCCGGAGGGTCAAATCAATATCGACCTTAACCGATCTCAACTTTGTCTGTTGTTCCGGCCGGACGTAGCTTTTTTTTCCGGAGCACTTCACGGCCACAGTTTTCAACCGATTTTCACCAAATTTTCTTTAGACGGTGAACAAGAAACTAACTAATTTTGGAATTTCGAAAAATAGCGGAAATGTTTCCATTTGAAATTTCAAAAAATTCGCTGCGGCCGAACCTTATGTCCGATTTTCATTAACTTTTAAAGTATTGTTTTTTACAAATTTTCGGTGTAAAGAAATATCATTTTTCTACATTAGGTAATTATAATTTTAGTAGGAGAAATTTCATACTTCCACTCGTCACGTGAGGGACCTCCCTTGGGAAAAAATCCCATTATTTCTACCTTGATACTTAAAAAAAATTTCGAAAAATATATAAACTTGGAAAAAAAAACTGCAAATTAAAAAAAAGAATATTTTTCGGGGGGGGGGGGGGGGGGGCTTTTCGGAAAAAAAAACCTCCTTAAACTTGAAAACTTAAAAGACTCCTTAAACTTAAAAAACCTCCTTAAGCTTTCCCCCCTTATACTCCTCCCCCCCTTATACTTCCCCCTCCTTGAATTTCCAACAATACTTTTTTCCGGTCTGTGTGAAGAAATCAAGCTTGGCACTTTGACGTCTAGATGTTGCACATTCTTCAATTTCGGTCAAGGAACTAATTTCGTTCGATGTCGAGGAATGTAGGTACTTGTTTCCGATCGAATGAATCTTAGGGATTTGAAATGGACTTTTTTTCTTTTTCGTTTTCGTTAATCTCCCATGTCTTTGAAAGTTCTTTTAAGTTGATGGATCAAGGAATGAAAAAAATTACCTTTTCTTAAGGTATCCTTGAAAATCCTTCCTTCACATTGAGCCTCCCTTGATCAGTTCCTTCAAATAAAAGGGATCCTTCCTGGTTTTTTTATTTTTGAGGTACCTTAAGCAGTCTTCTCATTTGCAGAATACAACTTGATTCCTTGACTTAAAACTGTTGCTTCCTCCGTTTGGGGTTAAGGAAAGGAGTGTTTCAAGGAACGCTTTCAAGTACGGGTTAAGGGATTCAGCCGATAGCATCCGCTAAAACCATAAGCTTTGAAATGCTCTACCTATTGCCTTCAAAAAATAAAGATATTATGCAGACTGGAATAATATAAATTGGCATTGTGCAAGTTGAATAATTAATTAAACTTAATTAGCAGCGAGACAAATCTCCGGTTGTAGTGATTAAGCGATAAGGAAAGTGGTGTCTGGCGGGGGGTAGATGAAGGGAGGCGGTAAAATGTTTCTTGTTTGTAGCGTATTAAAATAGGCGTCTTCCATTATCCTGCACTTGGAAGGCCGAATCTCCCCCCCGCCTTCGAATAATTTGTAAAGTCACTTCCATTAATGGTCCGAATAAACATATCAAAAAGTTTAATTAAAAAAGAGGAACAATGCTTAAATTGCAAGGAGATTAGCATTGAAATTGTTTTTCACAAAAGAAAAGGTCGATGTAATCTAAGATAGAATGATGTTTATTGCTGGATTTAACGAAAGAAATACAACGCCTCGTAACTGCAAACGTCTTGCTGTGCAAAAAAAAAAAATCTATAGGTACGTTATTCCTAATTATTCCCTTGATATTTCGTATTTATAAGGCTACCTTCAAGTTGTCAGATGTCAGTGTCTTTTAGTAGTTTGAAGAATAATCACATCTATAACAAGTAGCATGCGCAGAAAGATTTGGACGTAATTTCACGTCATCGTTTGCACGTCAAATCTGAAGTCATCTGAAACGTGAAAATCCTTCTGCGCATGCTCTAGAAGTTTCAAACCAATTTGGAACAAAGCTATTATTGTCTAAGGCGTTTTTAAATACTGAAAATTAATTTAATTTCGGGTAATCTGAGAAAGTTGAGCTCCACAAATGAAACTGGGAAAGGATCTTAAAACAATTTTACTCACTGACTTGTTTTGTTTAAACCCCTAAAAGAAGTTTCTATTGGAATCTCGCTATTATTACTTCACCTCCGTGGTCTTAATGAATGTTGAGACGATTAATTTTCGAAAATAATTTCCACTAAACTGTACGAAGGAGAAAAGGGGGGTGGGAAGCAGGATTAAATATTATGTTTTGACTAATTAAGATAATCCGTTACTCCCGGATTTTGGCTAACTTACTCTCAGGAGTTAAGTCACTAAGCTTAATTTATCAAATATTGCATTAACAAAGCAATTTAAGTTGGGTACTGTTTTACACAGTTTGTTTTCCGTTTTCTGTATAATTCTTCGAAATAAATTAAATTTTAAGAAATCAATGAACGAAAGAAAAGTATTATTTTTAATAATTTTAAGTCTTGTATTTTATTAAAGCGTTCTGTAAGTAAGTAATTCTCCCAAATTGAGAACCACTGATGGTAAATCTTATCGAGCAAAGCTGGGCTTAGACGCAGTTTTCACCACCCCTCCCCTATTTCAAAAATCACCAAATTAGTCAACGAAGTAATCGAACAAAAAAGACAATCTGGAGCGTGCCCCGACGGGAACTTGAGGAATTTAAAGTTTTTTAAAGCAATATTGGTGATTATTTAAAATCTAATTAGGTTTAAAAACCTTAAAAGTATTGTTTTAAACAATAAAATTCTATGCTATTGATTTATCTAAGAGTTTAATAGTATTAGGGAAGGGGAAAAAAACTTTCCTCGTTTCACTTCTTTGTTTCACCATAGAAAAGGACGCAGAAGTAAGACGTCTGATAAAAGTCTAAAGAAAAAGTAGTTTTATACGTTGCTGTCGCAGTCGCGCAAATAGTTTAAAGTCAAGAAAAGCGAAGAGAGAAGGAACAAAAAAAGTTTCTGTAAATCAGGTTGTTTAAAAGTTTAACAAGAAAAATTCAAGCCACGATTCATTTTTCTTAACCGATCACGATATTGGAAAGATTCCCTTATAAATTCTAAACTTGAACAATATTTTCTCAAATGGTACTTCAGCTAGAGAAACATACTTAATATATTATTTTTAGCGCGAAGAAATTCGGGGAGGAGAACCTACCTAACGCACAATGGTGTTGCACATAGGAGTACAAAAAAATGTTCTTTTCAGCTTATTTAAGATGTGCCATTGGCTTTGTTCCAACCTGAGTTGGAAACTGGTTTGAAACTCTTGGAGCGTGCGCAGAAGGATTTGCACGTCAACTTTGAACTCAGATAATTTTACGGACAAACGATGTGAACGACGTCAGAATCCTTCTGCGCATGCTCCAGAGTTCAAAACAGATTCAAAATGAGGTTGGAACAAAGCTATTAATTAACCCATTGTTCCTGCATTTTTATCTTCGTAAAAGTAGGTAGCCAATAGTAAAGCTTGGGATGTAAAAGTGTTATTTTATGCTTTTTTTACCCACTTTTTCATGGTTTATAGCTTGCATATATTTGAATTGCTGACGATGTTTTAAAACGCTGAAAAATCTGCTTATAATCTGTGTATTTTAACAGGGTGGTCGAAGGCGTAGAATGGGTGATAATGATCAACGATTTAATATGGATATTGTGAGAGGAGAATTTTTTTAGTTCTATAGGTGAGAAGTGAAATGTCACATAGTAAATAAAAATGAAGGGCAGATCGAGGTTTGGGGGATGCATTCCTTTAGCATATTCATTATTGTTTACTCAGCTGCGAGAAGGCGACCCTTCCTTGGCACAATCATAACCCCCTCAGGCTTCCTCCCTTTTCCGGCTGCCTTTTCTAAGTTCTAGCCCTTACAAAATGAAAAGGGGAAAAAAAAAGTTTCGAAAAGGCGCTCTTCAAAAATTCCCTACGCTTAATTAGACAAGTTGAAAAGGATAAATATTATTTCAAAACTTCGCCTTCCCTCAATTAATTAATTTGGTCTTCCTATAATTAGTCTCGAATTTGTAAAATCTTTAGTTGAATACTGCAAGGGTGGTTTGAGGGAGGTTTGAGCGCGGGCGGAGGGGGTCCTGTGGTGAGAAAACGCGGTTGTTCTGAGGTATGTTGTGGGTTGGAAAGCCCAGGACAGCCGCGGCATTCAGAAATGAGACTTTTCCACTGCTGCAATGGCTGATAATATTTTACATAAGAGGGTACTCTCGGAATGTCTATTGATCTGTCAATTTTATATTTTAATGTTCTGTGGCTATCCGCCTAATGGATTAGCTGCCCTAAACATTAGCATAAAAGCCGTCTTACAACCCTCTCTGTTCCTAAGAATAAAAAACGCCAACTACCTAAATAAAGAATATAATTTTCTTTTTACAGCCTTAGATAAATCCTTTTCCAAATCCTGCTTTTAAATCTAATAGAGTTTCAAAGTGAATATATTCTCTGAGTATCATGCACGCTCACGCGCACACCTACGCTCACACTCGCACCCCACACTTCTCGCCCGTCGAGACGAAAAGTGCCATTTTAGAGGCTCGCTTAAAAGGAAGATGGTGAATTAAAACGAAGATTAATATTAAAAAATTTCCCACTTAGTTTCCAATCAAAAATACCGATAGTTTTTTTAATCTTCCAGCATAAGTTCGCATAGTGACTTCTCTTCCTACCATTTTCTATGCCATTTTTCGCTGTAAAGGAGTTCATTTTGACCTTGAGAGGCCTAGAAGACCCTTTTCCGAAAATCATCTCCACGATTACTTAGAGCACTAACCTTCCAAAAGCTGGAGTAATCTCCAAAACTTCATTTGTGACATGCAGTATACTGCACACATTGACATTCATATTTTTCATTGCGTAATATCTTATTATTTTAATGACTGCTGTATGAATTGAGCAATACAACCTTTATAATAAAAGACGGAGAAAACACTAACAATGATAAAGGTTTATCTGACGATATTGGTTTTCCTCGATCGCACTCTAAGTAAGCCCATTTAGTGGGAAGTTCCTAATAGGATTAGGTGTCATTGAAACAAATGTATTGGTGATCTGTATTATACGGTCATTCTTCCTTCGGGGATCTGGGGGTGATTAGGCTCGTTAGAGACAAGTTATATTACTAGAAGGGGAAGGACCTACTTTCTTAATGGGATAACCTTCTCTCGAAATCAATTTTTATAAATAATTTCCTTTTTTTTTTTGCCCTTCCTAAACCGTCGACCATTGGGGAAAAGTTTGTTGCGGGAATCAAACTCCCCTGACTAGTCACAATTTGAAAATACCCGCAACTTATTTTCTTTAAGCTCGACCCTACATTAAACCCTTTTACCCCCCCTTCAATCCGACTTTCCACTTCACCGCTCCTATGAAATCAATTCATTTAAATCTTGAATTGCCTGAGTAAACATTTGGGTGCTTATTTAAACAAATTCATATTATAATTATTTACTATTAGCGTACTTATGGAAAAGATAGGAGTGCGCAAATTCAATCAAATGGTAACTACTTATCAAAAATTCATTGGTTAAAAGATTTTTTTTCCCCGCGGGGTCTGAGACAAAATCGATACCCTATTAGCTCGTCGTTGTACCCATTTTGAAGGATTAAAACGGGGTTTGTTAATCCCGGATCGCGTTTTGTTTTTGACCCCCCCTTTGACATGAAATAGATTCTCTTCTTCACTTCGTTGGGCTAAATGTTTCGAGATTAATCCCGACGTATTCGACATGGTGTCCCTTTTAGTCGACGACCGCGACGCCGCAGATAAAGCGTCCCATGTGGGAAGTGTTCGAAATGGACGTTGTACGACAGGCAAAACATGTAGCAATGTCACAAACTACATACATACGTCACTAACTAAAACAAGCCGCTAATTACAACAGTTTTATCTCATTCCCACTATCGATCACTTCTCTATACTTTAATTACAGCGAATGTAAATAGTCATAAAAGTGTTGAAAATAAAAAACTGTAAATCGTATTCCCCAAAATAATTACTGGTCTGGAGATAGTGATTATCTGTAACTTCCCCAAATGTCGAAAAAGTCAAGGAATATAAAAAAAAAGTCTTTCCCCACATTCAGCAAGCGTAAACAGCCAAAACATTTGTCAGTACCTACAGTAGGAAATAAAATTTTTTGAGAAAAGAATATTTTATATTTGATAACTACGACAGAAAAAAGCTGGAAACGGCCGGACGGCAACGCAGACAACCAGATTTTTCCTCATCCCTGTTCCTTTCCCAAAGATCCTGACGTGGAGGGTATCACAATAGCTTTTCTTTGATGAAGTGGAAAAATTTTTAGATTTTTAAAAAACCCTTATTGGCCTATTTCTGCGAATTTTCAAAGAGCTAATTCCTTCGTCGACGGATTTTCACCAAAAATATGTGATCGTTTCGTAATTTTAAAGGGTATGAGCACTTTCAACCCTATTTTCCTGCACTTTTCCTTTTTAGGCCATTTTCCATGATTTTGTGTGACACTTTAGCTTTTTTTCCGGATTCCGGGGGTATTTTTTCTTAGACCTTTCTTCCAAAAGCAACACTTTTTCTATCTATTGCTTATTGTCTTTGATACACCCATTTTAGCTGTTTTTATTGTCCACAATACCTTCTTTTTCGGTGAATTTCGTCTTAAAAAATCAACTTTTCTCCTGATTCCGATCGTTTTCCTCGATCTTCCGCCAAGGGCAGTACTCTAAACCCGATTTCTGAGAAGTTTCCCTCATTTTTTTCTGCCTAGAACTGAATTTTCATTCGTTTTTCTCCACCTGGTGCTATTTCTTTACATCCACTTAATCTGCTGACATTTTACTAGTGGGATTTCGGCTCAATCAGCATACGCCCATTTAAAAGGTCGGATGTATTTCCCTCCTAAAAATGGGATAGTTAAAATAAAGAATCGTTTCCAACTTAAATTGCGAGCCAAGTAACTTAATTGTTCTCGTCTAAACGTGCAATTAATGTACCAAACACTCATTAGTAGAGCCCGAATTTTTATGCTTTAAAAAGTCCTAAAACACGCAAGAGTCTTAAAATATGCTATTTTGTGTGCCTATTTCCTGGCCTTACGAGGTAGGATACAAAATAATGGCATAGAAATGAGGCGCTCCGGGTACAAAGGGCGAACTCAACATCGGACAAATTTTTTTTTTTTCAGATTCTAGACCTCTTGGTGAATACACCCATAT
The DNA here is from genome assembly GCA_014119065.1 of Orius insidiosus. Lineage (NCBI taxonomy): Eukaryota > Metazoa > Arthropoda > Insecta > Hemiptera > Anthocoridae > Orius > Orius insidiosus. The sequence continues at coordinate 13,314 of JACGAQ010000748.1, forward strand.
AATTTTTATGTTGAGTTCGCCCTTTTTTCCCTTTAAATACGTAAAAACCGATATGCGGCAAAGCTCTAACTGCGATATCCGAGCGAGTACGAAGGGCGAACTCCACATCCTAGTCCACAACCCCCACTCCTTTTCCCATTCCAGGGCATGACTTTTCTGTTGAGTTCGCCCGTAACATAAATCTTTAAAATGCGAATATCTCGAAACTACGTTTTGTTGAGTTCGCCCTTCGTACCCGGAGCGCCTCAAATCTACTAATAAGTCTGAACTAGTTTAACGCCAACTATTTCAGCAGAATTCGACGTTTGTTTAAGGTTATTTCGTCGGGAACTTATTCAAAATTAAATTCCAGCTCAGTTTTGTGTGCCCCTGAAATTCATTTTATTTCTTTATAATTTGTGCATTCCTAATTTGGTGAAAAAAAAAAAAAAAAAAAAAAAAAAAAAAAAAAAAAAAAAAAAAAAAAAAAAAAAAAAAAAAAAAAAGGATTACAGAAGTTATCAAAGGTCTCAGTTTTAACCGCTTTTCTCATTTAAATAAGGTTTTGAAATTGCTCTTCCATGCTTAACATATCCGAGTTCTTTCGCCCTTTTGCGGTAGAAAAAAAAGGGAGAGAAAAAAATCTATAGCAGAGCGCTCTCTTGCGGACTTGTATTTTAAAAAAAGTGAACTATCTTCCTCAACTTGTTTCCTCCGAACGACCCCTCGGTTTTATTCAAAATCTTACGGGGTCTTCCACTTTGGACTTTCTAAAACTTAGTTGGGAGTTCGCCTCCATTGTTCGCATCCTTATAATGCGGCAACGAGAATAAAAGGACGTTGGATTTCCCACTATAGGAGAAAAAAATGCTCCTGCTTATTATAATATATTATACAGGTACTTCCTTTTATCGCTTTAACAAGCTACTCAATCATTACCGTTCTAAAATAAAAAAGGTTTCCTCTAAAAATACTTTGAAAGTTTCCGTGTCAGACGTTGGAATATCGACCTGTAAATATTAGAGGCCAGTCGCCCAAGTAGACATTGTTCCATCTAAATATGTACACTTACTTGACAGCTTGACCTAGGTTTAACTCAATGCAGAGTTGCTTTCTACAGGTAATAGCGAAGAATTTTTCGATGGTTGATAGCTTTGTTCCAACCGCAGTTTGAAACTTCTGGAGAATGCGCAGAAGGAATAAAGTTAGACATCAGGTTAGAGGGACAAACGATTTGAAGGACGTCAAATTTGGCTCCAGGAGTTCAAACTGCGGTTGGTACAAAGCTATAAGGTATGAGCTCACCCAAAATGTTGAATTTTTTCAAAGTATCCTAAATGAAAGAAGTCTCAACTCAAGCTTTTTTGATTCTTTCTTCCATTTTTAACTTCCTTAAAGAAGTTATTGTGATACCCTCGACGTCGGGTTTTTGGGGAAGGGTCTTCCAGACCCCGGAGGGTCAAATCGCATATTGATCTTTTCCGATCTCTACTTTGTCTGTTGCCGGCCATCCGGCCGACCTTAGCGTTTTTTTCCGGAAAACTTTACGGCCACAGTTTTAATTCGATTTTCACCAAATTTTCACACAAATTTCTTTCGCCGGTGAACAAGAATCTAACGTTGGCGATTTTTGAATTTCGAAAAAAATGTCGGAGATAAGACTGTTTGAAATTTTAAAAAACTCGCTGCGGCCGACCGTTAATCCGATTTTCACCAAATTTTCACCAAATAATCCTTATATTTTTACGAGTTTTTGGTGTAAAAAAATTGCCACTTTTTAATTAGGTATTATTATTTTTAGTAGGGAGAAATTTCATACTTCGACCAATTACGAGAGGGACATCCCTAGGCCAAAGAGCCCATTATTTCTACCTTGACACTTAAAAAATTTTTCGAAAAATAGAACTTGGAAAATTTTTCTGAAAATAAAAGCGCAAATTTAAAAAAAAAACCTGAATTAAAAAAAAAACCGGAAAATTTGTCGAAAAAAAAACTTGGAAAATTTTTCGAAAAAAAAAAAAAAACAAAAAATCTTCCCCTCCGTTATACATACTTCCTCTCCCTTATACTTTCCCTTCCTTATACTTCCCCCTCTGTTATACTTCCCCCTTCATTATACTTCCCTCCCATATACTTCCCCCTCCGTTGTACGTCCCCTCCGATATACTTCCCCCTCTTATATGTATTGTTACTTCTCTTTGAGGATGTCTTCGTTGGAAGCTCTTCAAACCAGTACTTTTTTTAAAGGAAGTTTTGATCAGCAATAACAATTTATATGATAAATTGATAATAAGAGCTCATTACAAATTTAATTATTTATGTCAAATAAACGAGGGATTTACGGGGGAAAAAAAAAAGATTACGAGAGAAAGGAGGGAAAGCGATTTTTTTCCCGTTTTTAATAATTGAAGACATAATTATTAGCCTACATGTGCCGGTTTTTTTTTTTTTTTTTTTGTAAATTTAATACCTTCCGGATTTAATACCCGATTCATAATTGGCCCTTTATTTTGACATTTAATATCATTGACAGTTTCCGTGCGTTTTTGACAAATCCAGAAACGTTAGTAATAAACTGGTGATTGTGATTAATTAATTTCTGGTTCACGTGTCCGTATCTAGAATTATGAATCGGGATCGGGAAGGGGGTGAGAGTGAGAGAGAGCGGGAAAAAAATGAATTTATACCCTCCCGATTTGATTAATGGTACACGCTATTGACTTTTTAATACTACTAAAAATAAATGAAGGATCCATTTTTAATCATCCGTTAGTTCGGCTACGGTTATGCCCATTATTTTTAATTTTTCAAAAGGTATTGTGATACGCTTCACAGATAGTTTCACTAAATGGGCTTTTCAGAAACCATATGGTCATTTGTAATAAACCTCCTTTCCTTTAGAGGGATATCTTGAACATCCCTTTTTCGTTCCTTAACTCCATTCAAGTGCTCCTTAAGGTACCTCAATAGCTACCAGGAAAAACGGAGGGAAATCAGGATTTTACTTGAAGGAGATCAAGAAAGGCTCATAAATATGAAATAACGTCAAGAAGGATTTTCAAGGAAACCTTGAGAAAAGGGTTCCTTAAGGAAAGATTATAAACACTGGATTTACACTACTTTCAAAACCGAACTAAAGTATGAAAACTCGAGGGTCCCTCAGCGTCGAATTTTAAATAAAAATTGTGATACTCTCCACGTCGGGTTTTTGGGGTCTTCCAGACCCCGGAGGGTCTAATCGAATATTGATCTTTACCGATCTCAACTTTGTCTGTGGTGCCGGCCGGCCGTAGCATTATTTCCGGAACTCTTTACGGCCACAGTTTCCAACCGATTTTCACCTTTTCTCCAAATTTTTTTTAGTCAGTGAACAAGAAACAAACGAGGGCGATTTTTGAATTTCGAAAAAAAGCTGGAGATATGTCTGTTTGAAATTTTAAAATCTGCGCTGGGGCCAAACCGTATGTCTGATTTTCACCAAATTTTCACCAAATACTCCTTATATTTTTTACAAACTTTTGGAGTAATTAAAAACAAATATTTTTTTAGTAGTTTATTGGTTTTTTAGTTGGGAGAAATTTGATACTTCCACCCTTTGGGATAAGGCATCCCTGGGGCAGAAAGCCCATTATTTCTACAATGATACGTATTGAAATTTTTGAGGAAAAAAAATTAGAAAATTTTTTCGAAAAAAAGAAGGAAAACAGCAAATTTTTCATGGGAGAAAATATTTTTGTCATTAATAAATAAAAAAAAAAGTCAAAAACCCCGAATCCCATTTTTTTCTCAATCTGGTAGAAAAATCGTCTCAAGTTGATGAAGACGAAGAGTTTGTACCCCTCAAAAAGCCTACCGTCTCTCTAGTTTATTGCTTGAGACAAGCCATCTGATATGAAACTATGATTTATGACATTGAGATGGATATATTATTCTATTCTAAAAATAGGCCATTTATCTATTTATTTATAATCATAAAAATTTAAATTGTTGAAGAAAGCGAAGGGAATTTTAGGAAGGAAATTTTCGGACAGCGGGGAAAAACAGGAAAATAAGAAAGGGACAATTTGCTTCCTTATGGGAATAGAATCCGCATCTGAGGATCGGCGAAACTCCTGACCAAATGTGACCAATCGATTTTCCTTCCGTTTTCAGAATTCGATGTACGCTAAAGAGAATCCAAGTGTATGAGGATTGTTTGTAAAACATTTCAGATTGAAGTAATTCGTGGATTCTCAAGTTTGTAGGCACGGCTGCTGACTTATAGTATCACTCGTATGAATTCAGAGTCTCTAATAAACTCAGCGAACATGTTCATTTCCTTAAACAAGAAACTTAGAATGTAAACCGTCAAGGAAATCATGATAGTTACATTCTCGATATGGATTTCGAGAAGTACGTAATTAAAAATTGGTGCGGGGACGTTGTGAAAAACAAAGGGGGCGAAGCAGTGATTGTTTCATTCGTATATTTATTGCTGAGGGAAACATGGTGGAGAGAAGGCGATATGCGAACGAAGCGAGCCAGATCCAAATCCCAAAGCTGCCCTTAAGGGAGCATGGGTCGACAAGGGTTGAAACCCTTCGCTCTCACAACTCCTTTTCCACCCCCTTCTCTCGCACCACGCGCGCAATCATTCCAATTATTCTATATTCCGTCCTGCCAGTTTTGCACAACCATCGGATTTTAGAAGGGAGGGGAAATTTTAATTGTTATCAGTTATCTCGAGGGTGAAATCTCTTCCTAATCTGGATCTCATAGGTGCGATATGTAGCGCGGCTCTGAAACAGTAGCGGTTGCGACGAGATTAATTAATTTCCTTAAAGAAGTTATTGTGATACCCTCCAAGTCGGGTTTTTGGGGAGAGCTCTTCCAGACCCCGGAGGGTCGAATCGAATATTGATCTTTACCGATCTCAACTTTGTCTTTGGTTCCGGCCGGCCGTCCGTAGCATTTTTTCTAGAACACTTTACGGCCACAGTTTTCATCCCATTGTCAACAAATTTTTACACAAATTTCTTTAGCCGGTGAAGAAGAATGTAACGAGGGCGATTTTTGAATTTCGAAAAAATGGCGGAGATATGTCTGTTTGAAATTTTAAAAAATTCGCTGCGGCCGAACCGTTGGTCCGATTTTCACCAATACTACTAATAATTTTTAAGAATTTTTGGTGTAAAAAAAATTGCCACTTTATTATTACATAAGTATAATTTTTTTAGTAGGGAGAAATTTCATACTTCTACCCATTACGAGAGGCTCATCCCTTGGCCAAAGAGCCCGTTATTTCTACCTTGACACTTAAGAAAATTTTCGAAAAATAGAACTAAGACCATTTAAAAGAAAAAAAAAAAAAAAAAAAAAAAAAAAAAAAAAAAAAAAAAAAAAAAAAAAAAAAAAAAAAAAAAAAAAAAAAAAAAAAAAAAAAAAAAAAAAAAAGCGCAAATTTAAAAAAGAAAACCTGAAAAATTAAAAAAAAAACCGGAAAATTTTTCGAAAAAAAAAAAAAAAAAAAAAAAAAAACGTTCCCCTCCGTTATACTTCCCCTTCCTTATACTTCCCCCTCTCGTATACATCCCCTTTGTTATACTTTCGTTCCCTTATACTTCCCCCTCTGTTATACTTCCCCTGACTTTTACTTCTCCCACCTTTATACTTTCCCTCCCCCCGTTATACTTCCCCCTCCGTTTTACGTCCCCTCCGTTATACTTCTCCTCCTATATACTTCCCCCTCTGTTATACTTCCCCTCCGTTATACTTCTCCTCCTTTATACTTCCCCCTCCCAAAAACTTCCCCCTCCTATATTGTTACTTCTCTTTAAGGAAGTTTTCGTTGGAAGCTTTTCAAGCCAGTACTTTTTAATTATCATTACATTGGTAAAATCAGGTTTCTTTTGTCTTTCGGTATTGTATTAGTGGGCGACTTGACAACTTTTAGTAAGGCTAAACAACCACAAGTCTGGTGAATACTTAATCCACCATTAAACAAATAATATTCTAGGCTGTTTGTGGAGGGACTTTAGGGGTAATGGAAGGGGGCTATTCTATCTGGGAAAGCTACCCCACACCATCCCGGCTTTCTATGCCCTCGGCCACTTCCACGGTTGAGACAAAGGCCACCCAACGAGACTAACCTAATCCATGAATAATAGGAATGCAAAAACGTCTTCACTACCTCGCCACCGCCCTTATTCATTAATCAATATCATAGGTAACCCAACCTGCGTTCTATGAGGACGGAAATTAAAAATGAAACGGGAAGTTTTAACAAATCACCTTCCTCGATGACGTCACAAGATCTAACATAGAAAAACTAAGTTTTTTCTTTACTTATATTTGAACTGATGTAGAGCAAAAGTTTTTCTTCAATAACTTAAGTCATTTGACCAAAACTCCTCAACGGTTTTTTCCCTTTCTTGAGTCTCGATTATTTCTTTGTACCTACTTTCTTAAAGTTTGAATGGGCCGATTCGGACGTTTACAAGTTGGAAGACGTAAACTAAAAACTGATCCAACTCCAGGTTCTGACATCATGGAGCGTAAACCTCGTACTATATTGTCCCTTGTCCTTTTTTCTTAATTTACTCAATGATGAAAAGAAAAAAAATTCTTGAAAGCTCTACTTTTTTATATCTTCGCAAGCACTTGAGATCGCATCAGAAGACGTGAAATTTCACTTTAGATTTTCTGAGTTCTCGGTTATCGTTCTTGGAAGGGAGAGAAGGAAAACCAGCGACAGTGAAACACCGTTTTCTTGTTAAAGGACTAACATAAGACGTACTAAAAGGGGAAGGAACAATAGATATGTGGTTTTTGGCCCGGTGATAGTCGATCGATATAATGCCGACTGTTTTATAACCAGTCGATTGCTCACCTTTAAAAATACATTCTCTCCAAATGAAAAGACTCAACACTTATTGTATTATTGAAAGATTTACTTTTTGTTTCAGGTGAGAATTTAAGTATATACACCAACTGTATCATCGCTGCTGGCTTTAAGTACGATTTATGTAAGTCATTTTAGTTGAATTGCCTTCTTAATATCAGCATAAGTTATGCCCTAGGCGCCCGAATGTTGAATTTTTTGCCAGAAGAAAATATTGTTTAAAAAAGCCTCTTATAAAACTTTTTAGAAATAGAAAAAAGAAAGACCGTGTGCATCAATAATTTTCCAGTTCAGTGTAACTCGTTACAACAAATAGGCGCCGGCGAGGCGAAAGGAAAAGATGTGACTAAAGAATACGGGCCTTATACGATATAAAAGGCGAGAAAAAAAAAAGTAAAGAAAGCTTTCAGAGCTCTCGTTAGCTATGCATTGAAGACTAATATTAATACACAGCCCACCAAACAGCCCGGACTCATTTCAGTCTATGAAATAATAAATGTTCTTCTTACCCGGTTTTTTTTGTCAAGGGTTCCTCCCATTTTTTGTCACCTTGTCCTATAAGTACGTGTGTCCACCTTGACTAAATAGTAAATACGATTCTAACCTCCCTCCATTTGTCGTTTTGAAACAAAATATTTTCCATTGTAACTTCGGAGAAAATTTAAAAAACTCATCGAATCATTTGCTGAACATAAATTTCAGGAATGTAGGTTCAGGAAAGACTGGTATTTATAGCCTCGAACTCGTAAACTATGGAATTTTATCTTCCATAAAAAAATTATTGTGATACCCTCTACGTCGGGTTTTTGGGGAAGGGTCTTACCCCGGAGGGTCAAATCGAATAATGATCTTTACCGATCTCAACTTTGTCTGTGGTTCCGGCCGTCCGTAGCATTTTTTCGGAACACTTTACGGCCACAGTTTCCGACTGCTTTTCACCAAATTTTCACACAAATTACAAAAATTTAACGAAGGCGATTTTTGATTTTCGAAAAAATGGGGGAAATATGTCTGTTTGAACTTTTAAAAACTGCGCTGCGGCCGAACCGTTCGCGTTGGTCACCAAATACTCCTTATATTTTTTACGAATTTTTGGTGTAAAAAATTTTTATTTATTTTATTTATTTTTGAAGGGAGAAATTTGATACTTCCACCCTTTACGAATGGGACATACCTTGGGCAGAAAGCTCAAAACTTAGAAAATTGAAAAAATAACTGAAAATTTTTAGAGGGAAAAAAACTCGAATTTTTTGGAAAAAAAAAAGAAAATGAATATTTGTCTAAATGCTTGAAATTATTCTTCCCCTTCTTGAACTTCCCCTCCTTTATACATCCCCCTCCTAAAAAAATCTCCTCCTTAATACTTCCCCCTCCTATATGGCTCCTTCTTTTTAAGGAAGTTGTCGTTGGAAGCTTTTCAAAGTAGTAATTTTGATAAATAATTCAATATATTGGGTGCTCGCGGATAATTTTTCGTAGGTATGGACATTCCGCCACGTTCACATATGTGTGAAATTAAAACTAATTAATAATGACAAAGGGTGAGGGGACGGATATTAATGGGAAACGTTTGGGGTGTGGGTGAAACGTGTGCCCATAGCATTTAGATGAATGACAATTTCTAGGTCAAAATACGAGGGGTGGGTTTCGAAAGGGTTTTTAACTCCAATTTTCGTTTAACGCGAACGTTTCCTCACAAAACCCGAGGCCGCACTTAGGCAGGAGAACCTTTCCATGCAATCACCCCACTCCGCCAACTTCGCAAACTGTTATCCCCCAATGCCTCGGTTATAAGCCTCTCTAACAACGCCAAATAAATACCTCCACCTCCTCTAAAACCTCAAACCTTCCTATATATCCTCACCTGAAACTTCTTTTACGTTTTGACCTCTAATTAACAGAATCTTACTGATGTATCACTTTTTGAATTCTCCACTTCCCAAATCCATCAACGTTTACCTCAAGGTTTCAAGATAGCGGTTTCCACAGTTCAATCTTCATAAAGCACAGACTTATTTCCAAGTTAATTAAAAAAATAAAAAGTACTTTTCTGAAACTGGAAAAAAGAAAGGTCACACGAAAAAGGCGTTTTCCGGAATACTACCACAATTTTCATCCAGTTTTTTTTCCAAATCCCACAACATTCCTTTCGTAGCTTCGAAAGCTTTGTTTGCGGAAATGCGTCCGTCGAATTTTGTTCAAGAGAACTGTTGGTTCGTCAGATTTATGTTTAAATAGAATTTATAGATAAAAATATACTTGAACTAAAAAGAGGGAAGCGAAAAGACACACGTTAAAGTAAAAAGAGTCTGTTGATTGAGGGGCCCCCGACTGGCTCACAGGATAAAGAAAAGGCTTCTTGTTTGTACTGCGAAATAGAGTGGGTTGTAAAGTTTAAACACCCTTATATATTTCTTCCCAAGGGCATATTGGAAAGGGGATTGGATCAGAAAGGCCCTTTGTAGATTTATATTAAATATCTGAGGGTCGGCCTTCGCGGGCACTATGTTATAGGCGATACGGACCACAAGAATGTTCCTAGCTAGACCCAACAGTTAATTTCATGCACCAGCTGTGAGTACACCCTTTGTAACAGCTCGACAATTTACTAGCGCACCCTGGGGTTTAATAACAAAGATGGCTCCGACTATAAAGTTCCGATAGATTAATTACATCTAATTAGTTTACCCTCCTTCAGACTCCCCGCGCCTTCTACACCAGACTAGATGTTAGGCTTCATCATCTTCCGCAATAGACATCAAACATCAGACATTTTCAGATTAACGGATGAGCAATTAAACCTTTCTACCGCGTCAATCCATGAATTTTATGATTAAGTGATTTTTAATTAATTCCCGTCTGCGTTCGCATCCTAGACAATCCATTCATATCAATTATTCTCCCCTACTCTCATTTTTATCTCAAGCAAGTGTGTACATAATATTATTGTAGCCGAATTCCTACAAGTCGGAAGAGTGAGCGAATATAATTGATTCTCTGAGGACTGAATGATTGTATGAAGGGGAGTCCAGTCGTTTCTGACTACGAATGTCTCGTTAAAATTAATATTCCGACCGGCGAAGCAACACAACCCTCCGCTACGTTACTTGTGTTACAAACATCCTCTTTTGAACTCTTTAAAATAAACTAATAATTTTCAATCACGTTAGAACGACTCCTCAACGATTTATCACGTTTAACAGCTACGTCCGGAATGACCTTGCCAGATCGATTGAGATTTTGTCCCTACATGGAAGTTGTGGTTATCATTTTGTGACCTGGTTATTCGACGTTTTAGTGAATAAAATTAGATAGAACTTTCGAGATCCCGTCAACACCTGCCTTTACTTTAGTTAGGACAAGGCCTGGGGTATTGTCCATAAAGGTCGCCCTCCAGTGACATTTTCCTATCTTTAGAAATGCCACGAGGAAGCAGTTCGTTGAAAATAAACCAACCGGCTCATCGATTTCCTTGAGTTCTGTGAACAATCAACAATGTGATTTTTTCCCTCCCCTCTCAATCGGTAATAGTCTCGTTGCTGAAAATTAGATTGGATTTCCGATTGATTCATGAGGTTGACGGGGCCTCGACCGCGGGAGAAAATGTACAAGCAGTTAATTAACGAGTCTTAGAATGATGCAAAAACTAAAAGCTCGTGAAGGGGCGTAAACGGATTTTGAAGAGTTAGCTGATTTTAATGGAAAAGCAATTAAAAGTATCGTTAAACTCAAATCGAACGTAAGACTTGAAAAAGTTTTCACCTCCCAAACGAAAAGCCCCTTTTCTTGCTTAAAGTAAAACAGGGGGAAAGCAGGAAAAGCTTTTCATCAGATGATAGGTAGCTTACAATTCTCACAAATGTGTTTAGGAATTCTGTCGAGTAGTAAACCTGAAGGGGGCTAATACCAGAGTGATGCAGGGATAATTTCACCTTTTCCTTCTCTCTTTTAATTATTTCAACTTGACGTTCCTCATCTACTCCATAATTTTTCTACGAAATATTTGGAATCATCAGTTGTGAAGGAAAAGTCTCACCGATTAGTAAACAACGAAAAGAATTTGCGCCGTTGTTTTTTTTAATTGAGATGTTGCGTAATTCAAAGTATCTTATAGGAAATTTCCCTTTGAAATGAGACCCTTTGGGTTATTCAAACCTCATTAATTTGGCTTGATTTGATGACGCAAATTTTTTTCCGTTACCTAGTAGACATTAAAATCTATAAATGAGTGGATTCACTCGTGAAGTGTTAATGATGCTCCTCTTTTGAACGAAACAAGTATCATTATTTAAACTTTTAATGAAGGTAAAAGTAAGTAGGTGGCACTAACTCGCCCTTTGAATAATGAGGAGAGATAACAATGAGACCATTTTCTTTAATTGCCCGATCATAACTAGAACGAAAAGGGAGTGAGAATGGGGAGGCTCAGTTTCGAAATAGTTGGACAACATTTTATGGTCCCCTCACGGAAAGCTTTACTTCCACCGGCTCGTCTCCGCCTCAGAATTCCCTCCATCCTATTATCTTCCAAGAGTAACGTTTTAAATCACCACTTAAGACATTCTCAACCGACTTTTCCTCACCTTTTTGAGATAAAACTTTAGCAATTTACAGAAAAAAGAAGAAGAAAAAAAAAATTCTCTTATTACCAACCTATTACCTCAGGCGTTGTTCCATTTTTTTGTAATTGTTCAACTAGTATTATTCAAAATATCCTCTGAATTGTGCAATTTCTTTTTTCTGCTTACGTGAACATGATATTTCATTTTGGTTCCCTGCCTTCGGGAGCGAAAAAGGCTACATAAAAAAAGGGGGTCCTTTGAGTTATTGGAAAGACATAAATTTCACGGCTGAAATCTACTTGCGGGTTGCGATAATACGATAACCTTTCAGATTTCCAGAAACGGAATGTGCCTTTGCTCTTTAAAGTAGCCATTCATCATTTTACTTTTTTCTCCCCATTTAATCACCATCTTGCTAAGTTTTATTTGAATGGTGAAATTTGTAGTAAAATCCAGGAATCGCGGGGGCCATCTCGTACTAACGAGGGACGTGCACCAACCTTCGAAAAAGACGTTGCTGCTTCAAACTAAATGGAGAGCTACAGCAGTAAAAAAAGGTGAAGACAGCTAAGGACAAGCCTCCCGGGCGTTAAATCGAAACAAGCTGTGATCCCTTCTTTCGATAAATTCCAAGCATCCTCATTTTCGAAGATCGAGGGTATCGACTGATTCCAAAGTAGGGCAAAAAGTAATCGATTATAGATTACTGATTATTTATCGATTTCTTTTATGTGTGATTACGTGATTATTATAGTAATCGATTACTTTGAACCGTGATTGCAAGATTACAAAAAGTAATGGATTACTTTCCACGTGATTTAATAATCATAATACAGTGTGGTTACTGATTACTTGTAATATAGTAATCACACCATTATTATTGATTAAAAAAATTATTACTTAAATAAATGTAGGTAAAAATTTTGGACGCACCGGGATTGCGCATTTTTTTCCTGCTTAACCTTTTTTTCCACCGTGATTGCGCATAATGAATAATATTTTTATACCGTGATTGCGCATGGGCTACATTTTTTGGGCACCGTGATTGCGCATGAGTAAATATTGAGCATAAGACTATCAAAACACTCCGTGTAAAAAATATGAACATAAATGTTAAATTTTTTGCTGAAATCAAGTCTTCTTGTTTTTGGGATGGAAAGTGAAGGAGCAGTGAAAAATTTGCCAAATGCTCTTTTTCGCGAGCTCGTAGCTTGGATACTGTTGATCCTACAAAAAAAAAAACGTCTAAGTCAAATTTGTTGGAAATTTAGTGGTCTAAAGTTTTGTATATCGTTGTCTTAAAAAAAATGAGCTGGGAATGAGCTAGAGGCCAAAAACTTTTTAAAAAGTGCCGATTTCTGGCAATAGTGGGGGATGAAGGAAACTTGGATTTAAAATAATTACGGTCCTAAACATGAAAAAAAATATCATCTACTTCCTCATATGCAAGGTGAAGTCGTCTATTGATTGCTGAAGGAATTTGTGTGAGATTTTCAAGATGCTCAATCACGGTCAACATTTTATTTTCCTCATGCGCTATCACGGTGACAAAATGAAGGGTTACTTTCACATTAGGGATTATCGGATTATTTTCATGCGCAATCCCGGTGCAGCCAAAATTTTAGGCACGGAAAAAGTAATCATTGAGTAATCTGAGAGCGTTTTAAGCCTTTTTTTCTGGCTAAAAAATGCTCTCAGAGTGATAGATTACTCAATGATTACTTTTTTCTAAGCAATATGCATTGCTGAACGCCTAGAACAACTCTTCAAGTAATCATCTTGAAGTAGTTAATTAGGTAATTGGTTATTTTTTGTAATCAAGAGGGGTGATTACATTTTGTAACCATGTAGGTGATTATTAAAAAATTGTGATTTTTTTAAAAGTCAGATTACAATAATCAAAATGTAATCGGTTACAAAAAGAAATCGATTACGCCCTACTTTGATTCCGGAATTCCTATACATTCAAATAAAAAATAAATTGGACTTTTTACAGGGATTTCGAAATGTTTTCAGTAAAATAAATATCATTTTAAACGAAAATAAAAATAAACGACGTTGTTTTCACCGCAATTTTATCAAGCGTAGCAGTCTGCTGATAAAGGGACCTAAATAGAGTAGTTTCCACGGTGTGACACTTCTTACAACTTGTTCTCCATGCATATAAGAAAAACAAGGTGTTGCAATTGTTGCACCGACATACCAAGAAACATCTACTTCCCCACAACATTCCCACTTTACAAGTTTTATGTTATTCTTCGTTTCAATGGATGAATTTTTTTATTGTTTAGCGTATTTTTAACTGGGAGAGGGTGTGATCTTACTTTGGAAAACGGCGGAAACTGTAGACAATCAAGGAAGTTTAGCGGTGGCCAGGAAAAGTTCGCCCCCTCCTAACAAATGTGGATTTGAGAAAAAGAGTTCAACTTCCACATGTGTGAAACGTGAAAAGAAAATTGAGACCGGAAGGAAATGGTCTAAATAAATACGCTTTTTCATAACGCTAAAAACATTCTATTGTTGTTCCAAGTCCGAAAAGATAAAGCTCCCGGTCACCCAAGTTGCACGTGTTTCCTGGGTGGCACTGAATTCTTCAAAGAGCAAGGAAACCTTTCGACTTTTCTCTCCCCCAACTTCTTCCCGCTTCATTTAGGGCGTGATAGGTGCCAGAACAATATTGTCTCCTCCATTTTTTTAAAAGGGATCTGCAATTTTTACTTCCTCAAAAAGGAGTTATTGTGATATTTTTCTAAAGCCTCTCATTCTTTATGAGATGTTCGTACTAACGGTCCAGGGGGAAAATATCGTAAAAAATTAAAATTTCGTAAAAAAATGATGGAAATGTCCTACGTTCTTTTGTCTTGACAATTAAATTAGGACTTGGTGTAATTTTCTTACATTTGCACTTTTTTTTTTACATCCCCGCTTTTTTCATCCCCTTTTCTTCTCCTTTTTTACAGATTCTTTTCCGCTAAAGGATAAAATGATGAATATTGAGGGGAGAAAGTAAGGGTGAGAAAAGGTATAAGGATGCGGTAGTGGAAAGGCCGGGGGTTGAAATTTTCTTTGAAAGATAAGGCGGGGGAATGGGAAGTTGATTGAGGCTTGCCTCCTTCGTTAACTCGAGTCTGATTAAGGGCTCGCGCAATTTGAATATAATCCTTCGCAATAATACACCGCGTCCAAACCAATATCCGCTCGTCGAACGGTATCAATTTTAATTCTCCACCCCACCGAAAACCCTTATTTCGCGCCGTCACCCATCTCACTCCCTCTTCCACTTATCGGTTAGTAGTTTATAATCTCCGATTATGGAAATCCAGGATTATAACTTGAGCTCCCACACGCCCAAGGGAATAATACATTAAAAGTGGGGAAAGAGACTTACTTTCAACCCTCCCTAATAATCCTAGTCCATATAAAGTATCACGAGAGAGGAAAGAAATGTAGAAGAAAAAACTCCAAATGGAATTGAAAATCTACCTACTTTTATAGACAAAAAAAATTAATCTTTCGGAAAATTCAGTTTTTTTAGAAAGTATGGCTCCACTGGATAAAATAATTATAGCACGTTTTCCACTAATCATAAATTAATTCAAAGCCAAATTGTACTTCTATTGTAATAGAAGCAATAACTGAATCCGAATGCTCGCCACTATGGCATCTATAATGTGGAAATACCGAATAGGTTTCCATTAAATCAATCTACCTATTTAGAAGACAGTTATCAAACGTTTCGGTTTGATATTAATCCCTAGTTGTACCAGCAATTGATAGTTGGGCAATCAAACTTCCTAGTTCGTAGTTCCACCCTTCCAATCATGCCATGTACACATGTACGTTTTGATTCAAAGCGCTCGCTCAATCTCTAGTACAAACAAGACCTCAGTAAAATAGATTATTCCAGTAGGTATCGTGATGAATTAGTGATAGATAGAAAGCACGACCTGAGTATTATCCCCAACTTCAAAGGCTACTCTCCCGCCGTTTTCATAGAAAAACTTTTTTTTTTATTCCCCTCCCAAACTAAACGGTCCATCATTTAAATTAAAATTAGAAATTCTAATTAAATTTTAGCCTACTTTCTGTGTGTACGATTTTAAACCTGCTGAGAAGAGCCTAAGCCGTTTTTTTAATGTATTAATAAATTTAAATGTATTTAAAAAGTACATGTCTG
This sequence comes from Orius insidiosus, assembly GCA_014119065.1. NCBI lineage: Eukaryota > Metazoa > Arthropoda > Insecta > Hemiptera > Anthocoridae > Orius > Orius insidiosus. The sequence goes on from JACGAQ010000748.1 coordinate 28,912, forward strand.
GAGCTATCCCCGATATGAACTTCCTCAAAGTAGGGCGGTACATAGTTTTTATTTTTTACGCATAATATCAAAAATGAAATTTTCAGTATCAAGGTAAAATAAAACGAAGTCTTCGCCCAACCAGGACACACGGATACGGTGAGCCAAATTTTAAACCTACCTACGAAAAAAAAAATTTCTTTTTCAATATTTTCAATATTCCTAAATATTTCATTTTTCATTGAAAAAAAAAAAAATGATTTCCGCCATTTTAGTAAATTAAAAAAAAACCTCTCGTCAATGTCACTTCTACATGAGGAAGATATTGGAAAAAAAATTGAGGCCTTAAGGGGATATGAGGGTTTTAAGTTGGTTGCTTTGTACATTTTTCGTTGTGAGCAACGGTTTTCGGTTTTTCGGACGAAAAAATGTCTAAAGTAAAAGTTGTAGCTACGAAAATTGACTACATAAAATATCTAATTGGTTTTTTCCGTCAGAGCAATATTTTAGGAGATATGAAGGTTTTAAGTATTCAGACAGGCTCTGTAGGATTATTAGTTTTAACCACATAACTCCTTAAATATTGGTCTTACGCAAATAATGAATAAAGAAATTGTTGTAGGAAATCTTTGTACCTACAACTTTTAGTTAAGACATTTTTTCGTTTTGAGCGACGGTTTCCGAGATAGAAGGGAAAAACCGAAAACCGTTGCTCACAACGAAAAATTTGCAAAGCAACTCACTTAAGAACTCTCATATCTCCTTAAGTATTGCTCTGACAAAAAAACCAATGAGGTCTTTTTTGTAGGAAATTTCCGTAGCTACGACTTTTACTTTTGACATTTTTTCGTTTTGTGCGACGGTTTTCGAGATAGAAGGGAAAAACCGAAAACCGGTGTTAACAACGAAAAATTTGCAAAGCAACTCACTTAAAAACCATCATACCTCCTTAAAGCCGTCCAAAAAAAAAAACAGAAGACGGACGGCCGGTCCGCACCACAGACAACCTCATCATAGTCAAATATCACTTAGTTTTTCTCTCCGGGTTCCAGAAAACCCTTTTCTAGAGACCAAAGTAGGGCGTAATCGATTACTTTTTGTAACCGATTACATTTTAATTATTGTTATCTGACTTGTAGAAAAATCATGATTTTTAAATAATCAACTGGGGTGATCACTTTAGTAATTACAGAAAGTAATCACCTACATGATTACAAGTAATTAAGATTAATTTTGTGATCGATTACAAAATATAATCACCCCAGTTGATTTCAAAAAATAACCGATAACCTTAGTAATCAAATTACTTCATGGTGATTTTTAAGGATTAAAAAGAGTACTTCTAACTGGTTTCACACGCTCTTAGATTGTCGGATTACTCAATGATTACTTTTTTCGTCCCAAAAATGTTTACCTACTTTTATTAAAGTAATCATTTTTTAATCATTAATTATGGTGTGATTACTAAATTACAATCAATGTTATTTTGTGATTAATGATTAAAATCAATAACCACACTATATGAGCGATTATGATTATTAAATCAGGTGGAAATTAATCGATTACTTTTTGTAATCTTGCAATCACGGTAAAGTAATCGATTACTTTAAAGACACATAAAAGTAATCAATTAATAATCTGTTATCTGTAATCGATTAAATTTGCCCTACTTTTCTATTCTATTGAGGCCCAAATTCTAGAAAAAAAGTTCTTCAGCGATTATTCATTATAACCAGTAACTAACGGTAATGGCTTAATTATTCCTGTTTCTTGTGATGAATCATCAGTCATAATCTCGGGAAAGTAAATCTAATTTAATTTTGAATGCAATGTGAGTACAAAAGGTGACATCCGTGACTTAGGTAATAAAATTTAAAAAAAATTTAATTAAAACATTATGATGCATGGTAACGTAATATTAAAAAAAAAGATTCATGTGAAAAGGCTTTTCTTCTTAAAAACTTTTTCCTCCCATTGTTCTCCATTTTTAAAGGATAAAGCCAAAAATCTGGGTTTTTCTTTTTATTTCCATAGTCAATTAGAACCGTTGATTTTGAACTGGATCCTTGGTTTAACAGTGGCTTAATAGTCCCCCTTCCTACGCTTTGTTTAGTGAATATTGAACGAGTTTCGTGTTTGTCAAAACATTCCTCGGTTATTTCATTAGGATTAGGCTCAAAGTCACCCCTTCCCCGTCACCGTATATCCTATCGATTTTACGAGTCCATTCAAATATTGATAATGCACTTATCAATTAACCTTTGATTTCTTGTTAAGGTTTTTATTTTTATTATTATTGTCAAATTGAGAGTGGCAAGGTGAAATTAAAGTAGAAAAGTAGCCATTTTAATGCTACGCCAACCAAAAAAATAACTATTCGCTCTCTCTTTCGAGCTATCATAGGATAATTTTTCCTGCATGACAAAAAGCCTTAAGACGTTTACTCTTGAAAGGTAGGAAAACAGAGCTTTGCTTTCTCGGAGGTTGCTCGTATATGCAAGTCAGGGAGCCTTGTCATCTTCTAATCTGACAGTCTACTTTTTCACGCTTTCATCTCACCGTTGTTTGCATGTTAAGCACTTGCATGTGGGTCAACGCGGTAACCGAAAAAATGACCCGAGCCATTAATCTAAAATAATTTCTTTACCTTTTTTTAAAGAAAAAAAAAAATATTAAACGTCCTTATTTCCCTTTAAGCTTCTCTTCTCGTATTCATGAACCCTGATATTCGCAGTTGGAAATGCTAAACCTATGTGGAAAGTGTCGCGGGTTATTAAGTGAATTTTTTTAGGCCACAAGTGGATTCAGTCGTATTTTTTAGTGTTTCTACCTATGAAAAAAATATGAATTTTAGTTATAAAAATAATAAGGCTACTGCAACAATTTTATTCGGCTCGAAAGTTTTTCCATCTAAAAGTGTATGTATAACAAAAGTTACCTAATATCAATAAAGTGTCTCCTTATCGTAATGCCGGTCCATTGGTTACGACTTATGACTTATTCCTGGCTTTATATGTAATCAAGGTAAGTTTTTTCCCTCGCTGTGAAAAAATTGGGGGGGGGGGGGGTAGATTAGCTTAACATTATAAGGAGATCCGTCCGTCCTATCTCAATCCGCTTAGTAGTTATGATTTTTCAAAGATTACCTACTTCGCAAAAACAACGTTTTTAATATCTTAAATTTCCGACTTTCCGAAACCAAATTTACAATCTGCGTTATTTTTATATTAAATCTTTAATTTGAAGATACTTTTTTTGGTTTGCAACTCATTTTTGTATGGTTCGGAAAAACATTATAAAGGCATACCTTGAATGATTTTTTTTCTTCGGGGGGGGGGGGGGGGGGGTATGTTTGAAAAATCATAACTCCTAAGCGGATTGAGATAGGACGGACGGATCTCCTTATAATTTCAAGCATTCCTTCACCTATTAGTTATTATCATGGATTCTTTTACTATACCATCAAATGCTTAAGACGAACTTCACCATTTTTGGCTACTAAAAAACGCATGAACGCCCTCTATATAAAGGGAGACTTATAAGGATAAAAGCGAAACTAACAGTTTCGGCTACAGTTGAATAAGCCGTAGTGCTGATTAAACAGAGATTTAAAAGATTAGAGGCGAACGATTGAATGCGGGTAGAACAACTTTCCTCCGAGTTGAAACTCGATAGACAAATAGAGTTTGAAGAAAAAAATTTCTCTCGGAAGCTTTAAGGTTCTGGATCTATTGGATGCTTACAATCGGTAACAACGAAACAACTGGGTGAATTTAGTTCTTATACGACCGCAATCCTATTTCTCGTACCCACATAAACTTTCCTCTAAACAAAGCTATTTAGGAGCAACAGATTTTCTACACCGTCGTAATGAAGGAGGGGGGCCCCGGGGTCGTCTCAACACAGCGACCAACTTCTATCCAATTTCTAGTCCATATTTCATCAGGATGACACAAAACATCTACTCTAATCCTATTTATTACTCTAATAGTTTCCTCCAGACAATTACCTTTCTAAAATTCCCTCTCTTTATAAACACTTTTTCCCCTGCTTATCCAAAATGATACCAAAACAACATTCACAAAAATAAGTTGTAATTTCTCGGGTGATCAGACTTGAATCACCCAACTATCAGATAAAACACCTCCTTAAACTTCCCCTCCTCTATACTTCCCCCTCCTTTATACTTCCTTCTCCTTTATATTCCCCCTCCGTTATACCGCCCGAATCACCTTAATCAGTGATCACTAATCACCCAAATCAGTGAATAGTACACCATCTGCTTCTGAAAACCATACGCCACCTTTAAAAGTACTTCTTGGAAGAGCTTCCAACGAAAACTTCCTTTAAGAGAAGGAACAATATAGGAGGGGGCGGTATAACGGAGGGCGAATATAAAGGAGGGGAAGTATAAGAGAGTAAAAATTTAAAAAAGTGTTTTTTTTTTTTTTTTTTCCGAAACATTATCAGTTTTTTTAAGTACCAAGGTTGAAATAATGGGATTTTTGCCCAAGGGATGTCCCTCTCGAAATTCAAAAATCGTCGTTAGTTTCAGTTTCTTCTTCACCGACTAAAGAAAATTTGGTGAAAATCGGTTGAAAACTGTGGCCGTATAGTGAAAAATGCTACGGCCGGCCAGAACCACAGACAAAGTTGAGATATGTAAATATCAATATTCGATTTGATCCTACGGGGTCTGGAAGACCCCAAAAACCCGACGTGGAGGGTAAAACAATAACTTCTGTAAGAAAGTTAAAAATGACTTTCCCCCTTTTTTGACTAGGATTTAGAGTCTTTACAAACATTTATAGATACCTATATCTACGGTTATCTCCGTCATACCGAAGATGAACGAAGTAACAAAATCGATGTAACCTGTCTTATGCGTAAATGTACAAAATATTAATGATCTTTTTTTTCGGAATTGACTATTTACTCGTCTAGACTGAGTTTGTCTGTGGCGCCCTCCGTAGCTCAGTTTTTAATTTAAGTAAAATATATTTTAGGAGAATTAACGAGGATGAACGTTGTGTAAAAAGAGTCATTGATTCGATTAAATTTATTGGCAAAAAGAAAAAAAAAAAAGAGGATGAGTAATTGTCCCAAACAAAAAGTCATAGTGATTTGTGAGCTACGGAGTTTCCTTCATAATGAATCCAATGTGTGTTTCATCAACTCTCAGGGTCCCACGTGATGTATAAAAAGAGAGAGAGAGAGAAAGAGAGTGAAGTAATATCTGCAATATGTTACACCATTTTAATTTATGGGTCTCCCAAGATCGTCTAATTTTATCCGGCACCACAAGTCTTTCGCTTGGGATGCGTTTCATGAATACTAAGAAGTTAACAGTGTGGCCGGACCCGAGAGTTACTCATTCAATAAATAGAAGGGGAGAAAAGGACCCCCCCTCTCATACATCTCGAGCTCTGCATCGTTACCGCTAATTCGTCTGGGGGATGAGTCGTCACAGAGCATTTACCTCAACGAGAAAGATAATCCATCTACCATTCATTCCTCCTCCTTACCACAGACTTCCTTCACACTGATTTTTGAAGTTTGACTTTGAAAACTTGATGTAGCACTGCTAAGTGCTTTATGACATGTGATTCGGTGAGGGCTCAAGGGAAGATGCCTCGTGGGAGGGAAGGACTCCGGTCATGATCTCCACTTCCCCCACGGGTAAATCAGTATCCGTCAAAATTGGCAGAGGGTAGCAAAAACGCTTCAGTTTATTTTATTTTCTCTCATAGCTCCTCTTCCTGGAAATCGAGAGCAGTGAATAAATTAAATATTAATCCTCCATGGTGTTTTAATCCAGTTTCTTCTACATACTCGTAGTAATCCACCGGACGGTAAATATACCTATAAAAAAATACAAAAATAAAATAAATATCACAAAAAGTACTAGTCTGGAGATGTAGAATGGAGAATCAAAGCAATCAAAGTCCATATTAATAAGGCAAAAAGATTTTCAATGAGTTAGGGGGGGGGGCTCAAATTTTGTGTTAAACAATAACTTTTCACATTAAAAAGAAATCTACCTAAAAGTACTATGTAGTTTGAAGATCTTCCAACGAAAACTTCCTTCATTAGAAGTAACAGCATAGGAGGTGGAAGTATAAGGGAGGGGAACTATAAAGGAGGGGGTAGTATAAGGAGGGGAAGTTCAAGGAGGGGGAAATATAAGGGAGGGGAAGTCTATGGGGGTCTTTTAAGGAGTATTAACTCTTTAAGCGTTTAAGTTTTCAAGTTTGAGGAGGTTTTTTTTTCTCAAGTTTTTTGTGTTTTTTTTCCCCCAAAAATTATCAGTTTTTTTCTCGGGACGATTTTTAACATTTTCAGTTTTTTTTTTCTCCGAAAATTTTTCATAGCATCAAGGTAGAAATGGGATTTTTACCCTAGGGAGGTCCCTCTCGTAATGGGTGAATGTATGAAATTTCTCCCTACTAAAAAAAAAGAAATTACAATAACAATTTGTAAAAATTATAAGTATTGCGATAAATATACGGAGTATTGGGTGAAAATTTGGTGAAAATCGGACTAACGCTGTTTTTAAATTTCAAACGTGTTTGTCTTTTTTCGAAATTCAAAAATCGCTGACGGTGATTTCTAGTCCAACTATTCAGGAAGGTTGTGTGAAAATTTGTTGAAAATCGCTTCCAAACTGGGGCCGTGAAGTGTTCTGGAAAAATTCTACGGCCGGACGGCACCTCAGACAAAGTTGAGATCGGTAAAGATCAATATTCGAATTGACCATCCGGAGGACCCTTCCCCAAAAATCCGACGTGCAGGGTATCACAATACCTTATTTAAGGAAGTTAAAATACATAAAACTGGAGATTTATCGCAAAGTTCACATTATTATGGCATAAAAATTCTGTGCTCAATGAGTTTGGGGCGGGGGGCTGAAATTTAGTGTTAAACAATAACTTTTCACGTTAAAAAATAACGAGTTAGGTTATGTTGCCATGTTTTTTAAAAGCAATACTGTTCGATATCAATCTATTTTCGAATTCATTAATTTTTCAAATGCAAACATTATCTTCGATCTAAAAGCAAGTGGGTTAAGCATAGGATATATAACGAACGATTTTAAATGAACTTTCGGTATCTTCACAATAATTAGTAGCTATTCTATTCAAGCTTCTTAACTATGACCTTTCCGCTCGGGATGATACTTTGCACTTTCCTCACTCGACCTTTGAGGTTTCCCGCGAGAATAGCTGCGGTCGGAATAGCGATGGGGGGCTGGGAAGGGGGTGAGAAAATGGGAGAAAACCTCAACTCATTGAATCAACTAAATATCATCCGACTTTTTGACTTTTTTTTTCCTCCCCACTTAAAATTCACCCCGCTCGACTTAATATTGCCAAACAACATTTCGGGGTGTCGTCTCGTGCTTTTATTACCACAATATAAAAAAATGTCCTCCTCCCTCGGAAAAAATAAGATTAAACTCGTATTATAAGCGTTAATAAGTTAACGAGATTAAACTGGAACCCTTGAGGTGATTCATAGAAGAGCCCAAACATTTTACAGCTGCACATTGACGCTAGATTAAATGAATTTCGAGACATTTTTCTCTTTTGTTTTATTATTTTCTTCAACGCTCTTTTTACTGCTTTATTTAATTTTATTTTATTCGAGTTTTATTTTATTGCGCTATTTTTCAAGCACCTGACAACAATTAAGGCATAAAATGAAGGGTTAAAAAGCCAGTTCATCACCATAGCGATCCGGATTTCACCCAGACAACTCAGACCAATTTATTTTCTCCGCTATCGTTAACTTCCATGATCATGATTTTATTTCAAGAAGGAATTCTACTCTATTTATTATTCTCGTCATATGGGGCAGCGCTTTCCAGTTCGGCGCTTAAGGTTAGGCAGCGTTCCGCCCCGTCAAGCATATCCCCAACCAATTTCAAAGTCAATAGGACCACCAGGGGATGCTGTAACTCTGTCTTAATAAATAAGAAGAACAAGGAGTTTTAATTTCCTTAAAGATGTTATTGTGATACCCTCCACGTCGGGTTTTTGGGCAATGGTCTTCCAGACCCCGTAGGGTAAATTCGAATGTGGATCCATACCGATCTCAACTTTGTCTGTGGTTCCGGCCGGCCGTAGCATTTTTTTCCGGAACACTTTTCGGCCACAGTTTTCAACCGATTTTCACCAAATTTTCACACAAATTTCTTTAGCCGGTGAAGAAGAATGTAACGAGGGCGATTTTTGAATTTCGAAAAAATGGCAGAGATACGATACTCGTATGTCTGTTTGAAATTTTAAAAAATTCGTTGCGGCCGAACCGATATTCCGATTTTCACCAATTACTTCTTACATTTTTTAAGAATTTTTGGTGGAAAAATTGCCAATTTTTAATTATTATTTTTTTTTTTAGTATGGCGAAATTTCATACTTCTACCCATTATGAGAGGTACATCCCTAGGCTAAAGAGCCCATTATTTCTACATTGACACTTTGAAAAATTTTCGAGAAAAAGAACTTAAAAAATTTTTCAAAAAAATAAAAAAATAAATAAAACTTTGAAAATTTTACAAAAAAAAAATCTCGGAAAATTTTTCAAAAAAAAAAGGAAAACCCGGAAAATTTTTCGAAAAAAAAAATCTTAAAATTTAAAAAAAATAAAATAAAAATAAAAACTTCCCTCTTTCTTATTCTTCCCCTCCTTTAAACTTTCCCTCCCATCGTTATACTTTCGCTCCCTTATACTTCCACTCTGTAATACTTCCCCTCCCATATACTTCCCCCTCCGTTTTACGTCTCCTCCGTAATACTTCCCCCTCCTAATTGTTACTTCTCTTTAAGGAAGTTTCCGTTGGAAGCTCTTCAAACCAGTACTTATACCTCGGCTCCTTGATGATCGAAAGGTGCAGATCTACTCCAGAGATTAGTAAGTCCTGAGCATTTCGATCAGTCAGGGACGATACGTTTTGTTTGTTCTACGATTACTTCCTGACAGGTAAGCGTAAAAAGGGAGCCGAAATGGGAGGCGCCACAGCTCACCCCAAAGGCGAATTATTTGGCTAAAAAAATGAGGTTAAGCTCCAAAGATGGTAATTAAAAAATAAAAAAAAACTGAAAAAGGTGTACTCGTAATATTAAATTGCAATAAAGGGTTTGAGCCATCCCCTCACCCACGCCCTCACCCCTTGAAAATAAGGATGGAGATGAGTTTTTATAATTAAAGCGGGGGAGGATTTATCCTTATTTTAATCGTATGTCTTTCGAGAACACCCTTGATTCTAATTGAAAATTACACCCTTCCTTGATAATAAACACTTGAATTTATAATCATGCAAATGATATCTAATTTTCTTTGCGTTCTTTGATGTAAATGTATTTTAATTAACAAACTAAGCACGTTCTTATTTTTGTTTTCTTATTAAAAACGTTCAAAGACACTAACGCGTCTTGAAGGCCGCTGGGTCGGATGCGAAAAAGGGGCAATTATGCATGAAAAGTGCGGTAATAAGGTCGATATTGGATGTGAAGCAGCTGAGAAAAACGTGATTAATCTACAGAACGGTTTCCTTAATTGGAGTAATTTTCGCCTTAATGAACTCATAAAAAACGAATTTAAAAGGAGAATATCGAATGCCGGGAGAGCATCTCCTAGAGACTAAAAAGCAGCGTTATAATTAAAAAAGACCCCTTTCTTCTTCCTTAATTTTCAAGGAACAAAACTCTTCCAGCTTTTCACCTTTGTCCAAGACGTCCCACTCAAAAGAGTGCTAAACCACAAAGTGTGATATGGAAACATTAATTTAAGCCACAAATTAGAGATTTTCTTTTCTTTACTAGAAAGGGGCTGGAAACAGACCCACACCGGGGAAAATCGATATTTCATCTTTTTTTCCAGCCGTTAAAAGAGGCTAGGCAGTTTAAAAGTAAGTTTTTTTAAAGGTATCCTCATTTGTATTCATATACTGCGCCGTTTTATGGGTAGTTGGCATTTATTCACCCAAAAACCTGTTACTTATTCATTTCTGAATGGTCTTAACTACACCTTTAATTGTATTTACTTAGAGTTTTCCTAGAAAGGGATTTTTGAGACAATCGGCTTTTATTATTGAACTAAAAGTTTGTCTACATAAATAATTTAGAAAGATGTTGATCGTGTTTTATTTTTATCATCGCGTGTAAATCTTGTTTCCCACGAATAGTGAACAACATGAACACATTTTTTTAATTGACTGTCTAAAAGATTCATGAGAAGGTGTAACAGATTAGAACGGTTCTAAACCAGTTTTCGCAATATAAACAGAGCTTCAAGTTCCGTACGTGTTTTGATGGAGGTTTCCCGTTTTCAACGCCTCAAAATGTTCGACTCATCACAAGTCATAAGCCAGCCGGAGGCGAAATTAAATGGGTTCGCGTTCAACCGTGAGAGTTGTATGGGGTGTGGAAAAGTGAAGGTGGCAATTCAATCATTTCCGTCCACTTAAAAGCCAATCATTTAAATATGATGGATTATTTATATCAATTTATTAAAATCTAACGGATAATTCTTAAAACTTTTTGTTCTTTATGGGATTTAAAAAGAGCTCAAGAATTTTTATGAGTAATGGAAAGGCATTCTTGCTTTTTACAACCTGTTTATTACTTAACCTGCATAAATCTTCTTTAGTGACAAACGAGGCTTTTTAATATTCTTAAGGGAGTTGTGAAGTGGCCGTCAAGGTCACGTAAAAAATCGTTTTTCGCCCCCATAAACTCATTTCGCCTCAATAAACTCATCGGTTTGAAACAATAATTTATTATCCTCTTACGGTGATTTCTATTTCACGCGCTCTGATTTTTGTATCGAGTCCCATTGATCTAATCTTTGCAACTTAGAAAAAAATTATTTTATTGCTAGAGGAAAAAAAGTTCTATAAAAACGAGTTCCCCCTCTCAAAAAAACTATCGTTTGGAATGGGGGTCGAGAGCAATAATGTGTGGAAGAAATATTGGCATCATTGTGTCATATGTAAGGACAGATGTGTACCTAGCAGTCGTGACTACACATCGAGCCCACCGATCATCCTCAGTTCCACACCCCATTTAATTTATCGCCAGTAATATCCGTAAATTTTCATTAGTAGTAATCGAGTATGAGTAATTTCTGGTAATTACGGTCAGAGGTCAGGTTAACGAAACACCTGTAAATCACCCTTTCTTCAGGGACATTCTTAGTTCTTCATCAGAATAAAATTAACTGAAAAAGGACGTCCGGTGATAAAAGGTTCAAAAATGTATACTTTTTAAGCACATAAATTGAAAATCGACATTTTGTCACTGTCCGAAGCGACTTTCTAAATATATCTGAATGCCTAAACGTATTAAGCGGTCCAATGGTTTGCTGGTAGTATTCGTTTATAAAATCCTTGAATTATTTTATTCTATCAATAAATCGTTCGATTAATCGAGGAATCGGTTAGAGCATGTAAAGGTTAACAGGGCGATGTTTTCTGTGCAGTTTAAACGAACCGAGAGAGGAAGGTGACGACAAATTAGAGGGGCAACTTCTAATCTCAAATAGACCGTACCTTTTAACTTGAACGCCTCTGCTCAACTTATGTCTAGTTTTCCAACTCTTACGATGGTTTATTCGAGCCGAAAAATCGATTTTATACAATAGGTGACATCTTGGCAATTTATTGTAGCGTAAATTATCAAGTTGATAAAAAAAGAAGGGTTGAAAGTTTAAGTTTCCCGGTTACAACAGGTGATGCTCGAGAAATGTGGTGAGATGGAAATCCAAATATCAGTACTTCCCGCCTGCCAGATGGCACGACACAATCCTTTAGAAATTAAGAGGGAGTTAAGTAAAGTGAATTATTAATGGGCCCTCTCTTTCGGGGTGTAGAAAGTCGACGGTGAAAGACCGATAGGCAGGTGGTAGGCGCCCCCTAGTTCATCCCTCAGTTAATTTGCCGTCCTCCCAAATCTGAGGACCTAGGTAGAAAGAAAAAAACAGATTGTTCCGTGAATTCCTTAATGGCCGAAAGGATTACCATCCTGAAGATCCGGCGAGTCTCATGAATTCTGAGTATCCTATTGTTCTCGGCATCAGCAATTACTCTTTGTACTCGAGGCCCCGATATAAATTAGAGACATTATTTAAAGCGGCTGCTATCGCTCATGACTGACGCTTATTCCCAAACGACGCCACGTCCTTTAAATTCCAAATCTCTTTAAACCAAATAACTCTTCTTAACACATTATAAGAAAACTAGATGTCGCTTTATGTGAACACCAATTAATTCGGTGTTTTAGTCGACAAAACTCATATCATAAATATTAGGGTGGGGAAAAAAAGTAAACGGATGTCAAGATGGCTTCATCCCATTTAATCACATTAGCTATGGCAACATTCCTACTTACGAAATGGATCCTAAAGAATTGTAACTTTTCTAAGTCATGTAAAGTAATATCAAGGTTTCCCCCTAATGCGGGTGATAAGTCACGAGTTGGAGAGAGTTCATGTCGAGAGCCTAATGCCTGCTCCAACTGTCCCATATTAACTCTTATTCCATTGGCAATTTCAAGAAAAGGCTATTTGCATTTTGCGTGTTTTCCCTCCGTCGCTTCGATATGATCTCCGCCAGACTACACAGTCAATTATTCACTTTTCCTAAGGCCACCGAGTTGGAAACTACATAAATAACCCTATATTTTTCCCCGGATCCACTAATGTTATGAACAAACGATCTTTTTATGCACACCTATGAACACCCGCAGTATTAAACAAGAAATCCATTTTAAAAATCTCAAATCTATGCTAATAATATTGAAAACAATGGCTGTTTCATGATCGGTAAGCCTTCGGATTTAATTACGTGTGTAGTTGAAATCGCGTGCGGGCAACTACCGCTATTAAACCCTTTTGAAATAGATTGAGAAAGTTAGCGAGTTATAAAGGCATTCCACACAATTATAAATCACGAATTAATTACAATATGGATACCGCCCCTTCCTACCCTCTATAACCTTCTACACCACTCTTCCAACTCTCCCTAGGTTCCCAACAGTCTTGCCAACTCCAAACAATCTTCAATAAAAAAATACATCATTGGAAGAGAGAAAAGGAATATTTCATCACCTTAAAAATCGTGTTGCTAAAGAAAAATTGGATATTGGTAAAAAAACTTTTTTTTTAATATCAGCAACCAGAAGGTAGGTCATTAGACTTGCTATGTAGGTACAATTTTCGAGATAAAGTAGATGGTAGATACGGATTAAAATGGATGATATGGGATTCAATAAATTTCTGTAACAAGCGCGAAGTAAAAGCACTTTAGTCCCAGGTGGGGAAGTAAAATGATTTAAAATGGATCTTAACTCTTTGAAAGAACACGAACTTTAGGGACACCTTTTTCTTCTTTTTTTTATTTCCTTTTCAAATGGTACGTAATAGGGCATTTCCTTCCCCGTCATCTTTTAATTAATAATAGTTTTAAAAAAATTGTTGATGGCCTGATAAGAGATATGTTGGCTTCCCTGAAGGGACATCAAAGGAGCTTTTGACGATTTCACGCCTTTATCTCCCTTCTCTCCTTTATGTCTTAAAAATTATTTTTATCTGACGAAAAAACCAGTATTTTTTTTTCTTTCAGTAGGCACCACACAAGTCTTTCTTTTAAAATTTACAGGAAATTCCAATTACTCATGGTTTTTATGATTCTCATTCTATTAGCTGGATCCGGATATGACATCAGCCAAAAATTTTTTCTTCGAAGTTACTGATTTTAAAAACAATAATGATGATAAAAAAGTTTATAGAGAGGGGGGAGAAGAAAAAAACACAATAAATTGAGACAAAATGTGATTAAAGAATTGTTGGAGGTAGAAAGTTTGTGCGATATGAAGAAAGCGTTCGTGCTGTTCTTACAATTGAGGCGGTCATCAGACCGCTAATCGAAAAAGAATGCTCGTACGACAAGTCATTTTCTTTTGGTATCTTTTGTCAGAGTTAATCAAAAGTTCCTATTTTCTTGAGGAGAAAAAAAAAATCTATTGCCTTCATTAAGGCTCGATTATTTTTTCTGTTCGTTAACTGTCATATCTTAAACTAAAAACTTTGTCTCTCGAACGAAATAATAGAAGAAATGGACTTCTAATTACAAATTATACCTTTTTTCAAGCAGGGCGTGCCTTACGATATTTTTATGTTTTGTCAGGTAATTTATCTAATAGATTTTTTTCCCCTTGAGGTAGCTCAGGTAGCAGTCATTGAAAAACTAATCAACTGCTATTGAAAGTTCTCTCCTGTAAAGGAAAGCGAGGTGTTAAAAGTTTAGATCAAAAACGGCTCTTTCAAAGTGGGGTTAAACTTTAAATCATTAGCTTCACAACACGGAAGTCCGGGGTTCAATCCCCGGTCTGTGAAAAGGGAATTTTTGTAAGGAAAAAAAATTTTCTTTTTACGGAGTACGGAGATTCTCATAACTCTTTAGGTCAACTACTAGCCCTTTCCATTTCAAATTTTTTGATCCGCTTAAAATTTTCAAGAGTTTATAAGTAGGTAATTTACACGTATAGAAGACGATAAAAGCACAGCAATTTTTTTGGAAGGAAAGTAACAATATCTTTTAAGATAAAAAAGCCTGATTAGCACCTTTTGAAAAATTCCATTTAGAGTAGGTATTTTTTAGGTCACTCCCGAGGATGCAGCGGAAAAACTTTTGGCATTATTCATAACTTTCTTTTTTTTTCTCCCTTTCCTTTTGTCTTTTCTTTGTGCTAATTGCGGAAATTAAATTAGGGCAAACACTTGAGCCAGGCGTCACAAAGTGGAAAAAGTCGGCAAAGCCTACGCGTAAAGTTTTTTCTTGAAAATATAAGTAGTCCAAGCTGGAAATGACAAAAAGGCTTGAATTACAATAAAAGGTAAATAAAATTGTTTAAATTGGAGAATTTATGAGAGAAACCGTATTTTGATTGATATCTATTTTTGTCTGTTTCAGGTTAGTGTGGGTAGGAATTCCTATGAGGGTGTAATCCAAAGCTGAGCTGCTGAGTGAGTAGGCACTTATAACACATACAAAGCATCGAAAATGATTTATTCCATTCGAGCAGTATTGAAGCGTGCTAAATAATTGTTTTTCCCCCGAGACTGATATACCGGGTCTGGCCTCCGGACGAGAGCAATGTACTGCCCATAATTTTTCCCTCGGCCCTCAGTCACCCATTTTCCATCCGGAGGGTGACAACCTTCATGTAGAATATTGTGTATTATAATACGCGAGTATGATTTGTGAGAGAGTGCCCTTATATTTTTCATTTCGCTTCACTATTTTCTACTCCCAAAAACAGCATGAGTGACATTGCTTTTTAAATCTCAATTTTATAATGAGACTTTATTACAAAATCGTCTTTATAAATAATTTATAACGATGGAAACGTCTGGATTCATGATATGCTCGGGGGGAGAGAACTTCTCACTATCGAATGATTTGGGTCTGTCGATGTCTTCGCCGCCAATGGTGAGATGGAATAGCGATGGCTACTGCGCCACGCTTCCTGTAATACCAAATATATCCTAGGTGCGCACTATACAGGGTGTCCGGAAACACATGGCAAGCGTCTGGGAGAGCGTTAAAAAGTGGTTTTACGAAAAAAAGTTAAATGTAAACCCCCCTTAATTTAAATCAAAGAATTTGATGGTGTAGTTTAAAATCCGCCTGGATATACAGGGTGTCCCAGACACAACCTAACTTCGTTATTTCAAATGAGAACCCCTATATTTTATTTCAGATTCGTAATCTACGCAAAATTTCAAGTAGATTTGAGTACTCATATGACGATTTTGGACAACTTTTAAAAAATGTCAAAATTTAGCGTTTTTTGCGCTAAAATCCGTTAAAATTGACCTAGGAGACTCGTTTTTTTTTAATTCCACTTATTTTTTCCCGAAGAATCCAACTGTCTCAAATTTGAGCATCTTCGCATTCTGCATCACGAGATTTCGTCGCTAATGGCCTTTTTTCAAGTTTAACTCCAAATTCCATACTTCAAAAACGGAAATTAGCGAATTGTTGACGGAATTTTAATTTTTGATGCATAAACACAAAAGACGCTGTAGCTCTTTCAAAATTTGTGGTCCGAAAGAAAAATTCCTTTCAACAAGTGCTAATTTTCATTTCTGAACTAAAAATTTGGGTTCTAACTTGAAAAAAGGCCATTAGCGACGAAATCTCGTGATGCAGAATGCGAAGATGCTCAAATTTGAGACAGTTGGATTCTTCGGGAAAAAATAAGTGGAATTAAAAAAAAAACGAGTCTCCTAGGTCAATTTTAACGGATTTTAGCGCAAAAAACGCTATTTGACATTTTTAAAAGTTGTCCAAAATTGTCATATGAGTACTCAAATCTACTTGAAATTTTGCGTAGATTACGAATCTGAAATAAAAAATAAGGGTTCTCATTTGAAATAACGAAGTTAGGTTGTGTCTGGGACACCCTGTATATCCAGGCGGATTTTAAACTACACCATCAAATTCTTTGATTTAAATTAAGGGGGGTTTACATTTAACTTTTTTTCGTAAAACCACTTTTTAACGCTCTCCCAGACGCTTGCCATGTGTTTCCGGACACCCTGTATAGTGTAACGGTTGGATTAGTTTGTTAGGTTGCCTATCCTGACTCCTTCCCACTTGCTACATTAGATATAGACTCCACTAACGGATCGAATGATTTGGGTCAGTCGATGTCTTCGCCGCCAATGGCGTGATGGAATGGCGATGGCTACTGCGCCACGCTTCCTGTAATACCAAATATATCCTAGGTGCGCACTATACAGGGTGTCCGGAAACACATGGCAAGCGTCTGGGAGAGCGTTAAAAAGTGGTTTTACGAAAAAAAGTTAAATGTAAACCCCTCTTAATTTAAATCAAAGAATTTGATGGTGTAGTTTAAAATCCGCCTGGATATACAGGGTTGTCCAGACACAACCGAACTTCGTTATTTCTAATGAGAACCCCTATTTTTTATTTCAGATTCGTAATCTACGCAAAATTTCAAGTAGATTTGAGTACTCATATGACGATTTTGGACAACTTTTAAAAAATGTCAAAATTTAGCGTTTTTTGCGCTAAAATCCGTTAAAATTGACCTAGGAGACTCGTTTTTTTTTAATTCCACTTATTTTTTCCCGAAGAATCCAACTGTCTCAAATTTGAGCATCTTCGCATTCTGCATCACGAGATTTCGTCGCTAATGGCCTTTTTTCAAGTTAGAACCCAAATTTTTAGTTCAGAAATGAAAATTAGCACTTGTTGAAAGGAATTTTTCTTTCGGACCACAAATTTTGAAAGAGCTACAGCGTCTTTTGTGTTTATGCATCAAAAATTAAAATTCCGTCAACAAATCGCTAATTTCCATTTTTGAAGTATGGAATTTGGAGTTAAACTTGAAAAAAGGCCATTAGCGACGAAATCTCGTGATGCAGAATGCGAAGATGCTCAAATTTGAGACAGTTGGATTCTTCGGGAAAAAATAAGTGGAATTAAAATAAAAACGAGTCTCCTAGGTCAATTTTAACGGATTTTAGAGCAAAAAACGCTAAAATTTGACATTTTTTAAAAGTTGTCCAAAATCGTCATATGAGTACTCAAATCTACTTGAAATTTTGCGTAGATTACGAATCTGAAATAAAAAATAGGGGTTCTCATTTGAAATAACGAAGTTAGGTTGTATCTGGGACACCCTGTATATCCAGGCGGATTTTAAACTACACCATCAAATTCTTTGATTTAAATTAAGGGGGGTTTACATTTAACTTTTTTTCGTAAAACCACTTTTTAACGCTCTCCCAGACGCTTGCCATGTGTTTCCGGACACCCTGTATAGTGTAACGGTTGGATTAGTTGGTTAGGTTGCCTATCCTGACTTCTTCCCACTTGCTACATTAGATATAGACTCCACTAACGGATCGAATTATATGGGTCTCAGCCGTCGATGTCATCGCATGGCGTGATGGAATATCGATGGCTACTGAGCCACACTTTCTTTAAATACTAAATATATCCTAGGTGCGCACTTTGAAATAGACTGGGTAGAAAAAAAAGTCTGAATTTAACACCATACGATAATAAGAAGAGGGTAAAAAAAAAAGATGACGAAGAAAACAAAAGAAACTTTAAACGAGTTTAAGAAAGAAAAAGGTCGACGTTATTCCCGAAGTTATTATTGTAATATTTATATACCCTGAAATGGAAGGGCCCGGAGGCAGAAGAGGGGGAAGAAGCAGAGAGGCGGTTTAGAGAAGAAAAACGAAGAAGACGGGGAGATGAAGTAGAAGGCAGAAGCAGGGTTGGAATTGGAGTCGTGGGAGATTCAGGAGGGTTTGGGGATCCCATTAGCTGCCCACGCTCTACAACGACCGTAACGATCTCCTCCAAAACCCTTCCCGTCCTTCCACATTCTAGCAACACCGCGGCTTCCCTCTTATCAATCTCGAATTCATTCATTTATCATCCGCTTTGTCTTTTCAAACCCCTCTACGACGGAATATCAAAAGTTTTAAAATGAATTTACGTGAAACCGATGATCCGTCGACGGCTAAAGAAGGCAACTTGAACATTTCAACGGCGTTATTAACTTATCTCAAAGTTTAATATAAAATTTGTTACTCACTCTTTGATTCTAACAATCCACTTCTCCCTCTAAAAATCACTTCAAAAGAAATCAGCTTGCAACTCAAACCACCCATGATCAATAACCTTCGCACACTAGATTTTATGCTTACCTACTTAAAATTTTAACACGCAATCATTTTCAAAGTGCCGCCAAATCTTTCCTGCAGACTTCCCTAAAAATCCTGTTCAGGTTAATAAACTACGGTTGTGGATTCCAAACATATTTTACGGGAGAGTATTAAATAGCGATCTTTAAATAAACCACGTTAAAAGTTTGGAGGTTGAATTTTTTCCCCCAGTGGCTAGGGTGTTGTTTATAATGGAACAGAAGAGATGGGGGGACTGTCGAAAAAGGATAAAGAATCTAGAGGGTGAAGGCGATTTGACGGAGATGGACTAGCGGTGCTCACAAGGTTTTGAGAAAACAAATAGGATGGATATTAAAAGGATTTCGGTAGCAGGTGTTGAAATAAACAGGCTTTAAAAAAATAATAAAAAGAAGGGGAGGAAAAGATAGGAAGTATCGAAACAAAACTGAAATTTTCCCCAATAGCCGTGATTATTTTCGTTTAATTTTCACTTGATTGAACTTGAAGGAAACGTTGAAGATTTATTTAAACGGGGAATTTATCCTGAATCGCTAATGGGATTCACTTAAGAGGTCTAAACAATCGAGTCCCTAATGACAC
Source organism: Orius insidiosus (assembly GCA_014119065.1). Classification (NCBI taxonomy): domain Eukaryota; kingdom Metazoa; phylum Arthropoda; class Insecta; order Hemiptera; family Anthocoridae; genus Orius; species Orius insidiosus. The sequence goes on from JACGAQ010000748.1 coordinate 48,223, forward strand.
TATTAGAAACAGTCGAGTGGTCATTATAACAAACAGTAATAATTGGAAGACACTAAACGAAAGCACAGTTTTTGAAGAACTCGCAAACGTTTGAACCCCTTCCAGCCTTTCATAATGGTCTATTTTTCCATAAAAGTTAACTTGAAATACCGTCGAAAATTGTTTACGGAATGAACCTAACTTTCTTTTTAACTTTCTAAAAGAGAAGCAATTGTAACAACACCATGTGACGATCTCTGCAAATGGATCTTCCAACCTCGGTAGCGGCTGTGGTGCCCGCCGTCCGTCATATTTTACCGGAGCAGTTGACGGCCCCAATGTTCTTCCGCATTTCACAAAATCTTTATTTTATATAACTTAAAAATGTCGATAGCATTTTTCGAATACCGCACAAATGGCGGAGATCTACAGAAAAAAGGAAAATTCTGTGATTTGGTGAAAATCGGAAATCTATTGTGGCTGTTAAGCCTGAAAAATTGGTGACGGACGGCAGGAGCAACAGACAACAAGATCGGCATTCAGTTTTCTTCTTCCCCAGCGACCTGGAGGGTTTCACAGTAACTTTTCTTTGAGGATGATATTTTCGATGATGAAAAGGCGCTACTTTGAGCCATCTCCAGATTAGCACTTTTAGTCGCCCTTGTAACTCAATTAGCTACTACAACTAAAAAGTTGCTCCCCTCACGATAACTAGACTGTGGTAACATTTTGAAACCTTAAACGCTAACCAGCTTTTAGAAAAGATCTAAATTGTGAGATAGAAATTGCTTTTTCCCCACTTAAGAAACGTTCAACACCTGCGGACTGCAATCATGCGACTTAGGTAGTTTAACCATATCATAAAATGGCCTAGGATATAAATATAAAGTTAAGTTCTACTTTCTCGCCGTGAAAAAATAAAAGTCTATTTAAAATTAAGCCTCTATTATAACGTGCTTTGAATTAATAGAAGCCGAAAGAGGTGAAAATTGGGATTTCTCCGGCAACCTCTTAAAAATACACAATATTGAATGGCTTTTATTAAAATAATATTTTATAAAGAATCATCGCATTATGGAAATAATTTAAGAACGTGGTAATGACGTGATAATAGGTGGCTTTTAACGCAAAATATTGGAAAACAATAGCTTTTATGTAAATTCTTAAGTTTATAAGTTATAAACGTTGATCGAAACGGAAAATTAAACGGGCGATAAGATGGCCGGCCTGTAGGTTGCTTGTGTATCTATTTTCTCGTAATGTACCGTCCTTTAGCACGAGAACAAACGTTAGTTTATATTCCGATATCAGAACGACCGGCCAAATTGCGCGGAAAACAATGAATGTCGTTAATACAATAATTACATGCAAATTTACACTTTCTATTGTCTGATTTCGGACTCGCTTCATCCAATTCCGAATGGGCTTCTCGTTCAAAGAATATTCTGTATGTCCCCTCTTTTATTATGGTCAGGGACATCAAACGATTGATACCTCTACCGTACATAGTCGAATTGAATCTTTTTCTGCTCCCCCGCCTTTCCCCGCCTCCCTCTTTATCTAACGAAGCACTAAGAACGATATAGAACGGATCTAAGCTTCAAAGGTTTCTTTTAAGAGTTCGAAATTTCGAATGATTTCAACCCCACAAAAGAAGTTATTTATTTTTTTTTAAAGGAAACAGGCCATCTTGGTCAACCGCTGTTCCGCTCTGGAATCGAAATTTCTAGACAAGCTCCGGCCGAATCAACGTGTGATTGATGGCTTAAGCTTATCGACAAGTCTGTGTCCCTCGATGGCGACTGTAATAGAACGCTTTTTTTATACTCCCGAATCGACACTCAAAAACTCAAATAAATAACAGATTTTTTGGCATTGTAGCTTAGGAGAATCAGCAGTGATTGGACCAAAATTTGACTTATTACTGTTTAAGCAGCGTCCTCACTATGCCGCTGGCGCGAAAGTGTGGATTTGCCGAAAGCACCACTAATGCCAATCCCGAATCGACTTCGGCGGTCCCTATCGAAGAAAGCCGCCACTGCCAAAAGACGCGGCTTAACTCATCCGCTCGGAGCGTCCACGTGGACTTTGCTTAACAAGCCAAACGTTTACGACCCATGCTGTGCCAACCGGCGTCATTTGGCATAGAATCGATCCTCCTGGAAATCGAAATGCTGTTAAGGTATTGGGTACAAATAGAGAAGTTAAAGTAATGACGCAAATGGCAAACAGTGCTGTATTTCCTCCAATCATGTTTTCTTTCAAAGAAAAAAAAAATTTAATACCCGATATGTATTTAAAAAAATTTATTTAATCAACGAGTTCCCCTTTTGGGTGATCAATTAGATTTGCTCTAGCAGAAAATGAGTGAAACCAGACGAGGAATTGAAATTCAAGATTAATATCAACTTAGGCATTGGGACGTGACCTAAAATAAACAGCATATTGAAGGGTAATGGCATTCTATTATATAATTAGGACGTTGCATGTTTAGAATACGAAATGTAACGCTGGCGGTGATGCCTTCTTGTTACCACCGAGCGGACGATTTCATGCCTTACCTCGAATAAAATCCATGATCCACCTTTTTTTCCCCCCCGAAGCATAAACAATAATATTATTACTCACTTTCATAAAAAGGCGATCATTGATCATTTTGAAATACATACACGCGATGGAAAGGGTGTGGAAGATTTCAACCCTTGGTTCTCCGTTGGAAAATAACCTTTATACAAGACGTATTTTTGTAACGAATGTTTTTTACTCAATTGTTTCACGTCGAGGGTGTGGGAGATTGAGAGCTTTTGAGGTCAGACCCCAAGGAGGCTCCCAATTCCCACTATGATTCTCCAATTTTCACAATTCTTCGCGGTCAATAATCTGAAGGCTTTTCCAAGGGTCCAAACTTTATATTCAGACTCCCATCAAAGAAAACATGAAAAAATCCATAATTATTACGCCTCCTTGACTTTTTTATTTAACGATCCTGCAAATATTTTCCCTATTCTCAATTGAGGTTTTATTTAAAAGTGAACGGGGCTTATCGTCATAAAGCGTAGATGAGTCCAAAAGAGGGTGTATTGTTTAGCCTTTGAAAAGGTTCAGCCTGTTGTTTTAGCTTTGACACCCTTTTGCTTTTTTGTCGGCCGACCGCGGGGGACATCAATATGGGGAAGATGTATTCGTTCGAAGAATAGATCACCGGTTCAATTGTCTCTACACCTGAGGGTATTAATCCAATGGAAACATTAAAAAATAATAGATCACATATTACAATGAACACAATAGAATTTTTTTTCTGCCCTTATCGCCGTCGTTCATTGTCGACAGGAACATCGCTTATTAAAAACTTCTAAAATCCAACGCCCCAGGTTTTTTTTAAATATTCTTTTATTGTTACTTAATTCACCGACGTTCTAAGAAAATCGAAGATTAAATTATGATATTACTGGAAGATTCCGCCTCTAAAAAGCTCTAGATAGGAAAATTACCTCCCGACCGGTAAATTAATTACAGTATTAACGCTTAATTGATTCGTTTGGTTTAGGGATTAATGATAAAGGATTATTTATTGTGGTAGGGCTTGGGCCTGATGACGAGGGTCCAGCGCGAAAAGAAGGGTCCTACTATAATATAAAATTACCCTTGATATAAATTACAGGAGTGAAATTCATTAATTTATTATGATTTTTAATCTTATTTTAATTATCGGTTAAATTTTGAGATTTTCGGATGGGTCATTGACTTCCTTTTTTTCTCTCTTCTGTCTTTCAATAAAGAAACAAAAAGGCCATGGATCCGGTTGACCCCAAGAATAAAATTCCAGATAAGGCTGAATTCAGTTGGAAGAGAATAGAACTTTTTACGTCTTTCACAATGCGACGGTTTAATAAACTCAATGGTCTACCTCCTCCCCCCACGCCCTTTACAATGCCTGTGTGTGCTTCTATGTTGTTTTTGTGACGATTTTTTTTCTTCTTCATTTTCTAGATTGAACCTATAAGTTTTCTAAGAATGTGATTTAATTCGAAGAAAGAGTATAATTTAAAAAAATTTCTTCTGTAAGAATCGATATATTGTGAGTTGGCTACACTGTCAAGTTCGATTCAGTTTCATCTTGTTTTTATCGGCTATTTAAGACACCTTTTTAATCTTCATTATTCAAGAACATACTTCCTTACGCTTTTCGTCACATTTTAAGATCAATTAACTTAGAATTTGCTTAAGTTTCTAACCTTATTAAGTTTCGTGTTTTATAACTCAAAGAATTCCGTGTTTATGTAACTTAAAACTAATTATTTAAAACATTTTAATAATAAAGACTAAGTTCATTGTGTGTATTTTAAGCAAAACCTAATATCCCTATCCGAGCGCATAATTAAATCCCCATTGTCTGTGGTGCAACATCCACATACCTTTAACATTAGATAAGATAATAAAGTCGAACCCTTTTCCTGCTTTAGCAGCCCCAAATGGGTTTATTGGGCAGGGTGGAAACCGAGATAGATGTTCTCAGTAGGTACCGCAAAATGTTGGAATTGTCGATTCTTCAGGTCACGTAAATTTAAGAGGACCCCACCTTCTCTTTTAAAATCGTTCGAATTCTCTCGATGTAATTAGTAAATTACGAATCAATTAATGGGATTGACATTAGTTTCTAGGAAAGGGAACCTGAAGATGTACTTGACAATCAGAAATCAGATTCGGCGCACAATTTAAATGGAAATGCTGAGGAGAATCGATAGGAAAAACCACAGCCCCCCGACGAAACGAAACATATGCATGCTGGACGAAATGGAACAGTTGGAATTTTTGACACTCCGCATTCGTAATTTGTAATTACTGTAGGGATATATATCTTGGATAACGATGATTGGCAAAGCTAATCAGTATGTGCGGCAGGGGGTGATCGTGATTAGCAAATTGATAGCTTTGTCAATGCCTGAGCTCATCCCTCTTTCTTCAATCTTCGTCAAGAGTCCCCCTCCGGTCTTATCATAAGGCCACCCCTCAAAACCTCCCTATATCTTCTCTTTATTGTTTCCTAAATGTAAATAGGTGACTCTTCTATCTCGTCTGCTTTCATTCGCCCATATCTAGCGCCACCGCCTCCGCGTTTCCCCACCCTTTAAATATATCTTTGAGCTCCTTTTTAAATTAGGCAAACACTCTCCTCCCTTTTTCCTCCTTCGTTTTATCATTTCATCTAATTTATTCACTAAATTCTAAACAATCGCATCTTCTTTTCTATTCAAAGATATTCTTTTCCACGTAAACCAACGAAAAATGAAGTCAAAACCTGACCAGAGCAAACGGGAGATGAAATCCTAATTATTGAATGCTTCCTTCAATTTCGGGAGTGCCTATACAATTTCTTCCTCCGTCTGGGTTAACATCTGGAAACGACGCGCCCTTGACTTGGGGAGGCCGTACCTGCAAGGACCCTCATACAATAAAGTCAACAATATGGAACGTTTGTTGAGTAAATATTGACACAATATTGAAAGATTGAACCAAAATCTCCCTTCGAAATTCATTAAGTGATACTGCGCTTGGATCAGTGCTAGCTTTTTATGCTTTCACTCTTGCTGACGATGGGACAATAGAAGATAAAATGTGTTCAAAAAAAATTTGTTGTGAATTCTGCGATGACCTAAGAGATGATAGAAGCTTCTCCTTTTTTTTTTCCATCGTTCCTTCAGCTTAACTTTTATTAAATTCGTTTCTGCTGTGGTCATTGTCATAACTCATAAGAATTAGAGCCTTTGTCAAACGCCAGGGATGGGCGCGGGTGGCGGCGTTGTGGGTCGGTCATGAGTCGGTTTGGTGTCGAGTTGGCAGGGTGGTTTCGTAGCCGGGAAAGGGGGTTATGTGACACATGGAGCTAATGCGAACCCACCCCCTCTTCTTTAATAATACCAAATCCTTAATTTACACCCTTCCTTCATTCAGGGTACATTTTCTTAATAACAGATGGCTTCTTCCGAGAGTTAAGAAACTTCACCAAAATCCACTCAATTAAAATTTGATAAACTTTTGTCTCTATTCATCTTTCTACCTAATTATAAACTGGATAATTTTTTTTATTCCTCAGATATTTAAATCTGAGAAATATTCCACTATTGCGAAACATCCTTGATTTAAAATATATATATAAAAATACATTGAAATATTATCAAAACGGCATTGATAATATTATCAGTTTGCGCATGACGCATGATTTTTTTTTAATTATAAACTTATCTGGAAATTGATAATTTTGAAATCTTGTCTAAAAACAAAATGACTTTCCGTCGCTGACTTCCTTTTTGATTAATTATCTACAAAGATTTTTTTATTTCTATTTTTAAGAAGACAAGTCTTCAAATTCATATCTAATTTCTCCTCACTTCTTTATTTCAAAAATGAGAACCCCTATTTTTTATTTCATATTGGTAAGCTACGCAAAATTTCAGGTGGATTTCATACATTTAAACATTTTTGACAAACTTAAAAAATGTCAAATTTTAGCGTTTTTCGCGCTAAAATCCGTTAAAATCGACCTAAGAGACTCATTTTTTAATTCCACTTTTTTTGTCCGAATGCGAAGATGCTCGAATTTGTGATAGTTATAATTTTTGGACAAAAAAAAAAGTGGAATTAAAAAAACTTAGGTCGATTTTAACGGAATTTAGAGCGAAAAACGCTAAAATTTGACATTTTTTAAGGTTGTCAAAAATGTTCAAATGAATGAAATCAACTTGAAATTTTGCGTAGATTACGAATCTGAAATAAAAAATAGGGATTCTCTTTCGAAATAACGAAGAATTGAGGCGCTCCGGGTACAAAGGGCGAACTCGACATCGGACAAATTTTTTTTTTTTTTCATTTTCAGATTCTAGACCTTTTGAAGAATACACCCATGTAATTTTTATATTGAGTTTGCCCTTTTTTCCCCTTTAAAATACGTAAAAACCTATATGCGGCAAAGCTCTAACTGCGATATCCGAGCGGGTACGAAGGGCGAACTCGTATCCTAGTCCACTACCCCCACACCTTTTCCGGGAGCCCCACTCCTCTTGGAACAGCTCACAGCCACGAAATAAAAATATATTATACATTTTGTGAATTAATAATCGTAAAAAATATTCAAAAATTTTTAAAAAACCCTTTCCTCTATAATTCTATAAAATCTAAAATCTCGCCACGAAAATTCCAGAGAGTGACTTTTCTGACGAGTTCGCCCTTAACAGAAAACTTTAAAATGCGAATATCTCGAAACTACGTTTTGTCGAGTTCGCCCTTCGTACCCGGAGCGCCTCAATTGTTCTATTAGGTGCACCCTGTACATCCAAACGCATTTTAAACTACACCATAAAATTCTTCGATTTAAGAGGGTTTACATTTAACTTTTTTTCATAAAACCACTTTTTAACGCTCTCCAGACGTGTGCCATGTGTTTCCGTTCACCCCGTATAAATATTAGTTTTCCGTTCTTATAAAAGGGAGAGGGGGAAACCACTACTTGGCCCCTGTTTTCGTTGCTCCTCTTGGCGATATTGCATTTATATTTGCTATTTTTATTTGGAACTTTTAGAAATAAGAACTCTATAGAATATACCGATGGGGCTTCCATTCATAATATTCTAAGAAATTCAATTATTTGTGATAGGTTTTCCTTTTTTAAAAAATTATAATATTCTAGTATTTAAGGACTTCTTCACTAATGGGATACCTCAGTGAACTCTTTTTCCCAAATAAATAAAAGAGAGGAGAGAAAGAAGAAGAAAAAAGATTTTCCTCATTAATTTTACGTTTTTTTTTCTTCTAAATATTAAGTTGCAGATCAATTTAGAAACTTATTCATGAAATCTTTGAAATTGATCACTTAGAGTAGAAGGTAGGGGGGTTTGGTTTATTTAAACGTAACTAGATCAATAATTGTGTTGTGAGGGCAGCTCTTGGGCGAAGTGCATGCGGTGCTGTCCAGTGACTCTCGTCCATGGATATGCTTTGTTCATGAGCGATCGTGTCGCTCAACTACAATACATATTATATCACAAGTTCTATAAATATAAATATCACTCGACAACAACCGTGTCACTTGAAAGTGTAGTTATCATGGGGAAGTTGGACGCTTTACAAACTTGGTCGGCAAATTGAGCTCTAATGGCGCTAAATTAAAAACAACTCCCAACGCACTTTATGACATTTTTACCCATTAATAAATCCTCGAGTCTTCAAAAGCCGAATAGCTACTATAAAAAAAGTAGCTGCCTTCATTTTTAATGGGTTCCCCAATGTACTATTATGTCACAAGTTCTCATGATAACTAGGTAGCTTTCAACCGCCAATTTTTTACGTATTAAATTCAATTATTTATGAATTAATACCATCAAAAGGCTCTTGTTAATTTTAAATATTTAATCTCGTTAACGTCTTTATCGTGGAAAATTCAACGAAAAAATTTACCTCATTAAAACAAATAAATATCATTTTTGCGATTAGAGGACAATTTATTTTTATAAAAACTTTGAAAGGCATAAGTCGTTGCACATTATGACGTATTTGTATTCATATTCATAAATAAGAATAGGGTACCTATATTCATAAATCTAATGAATAAAAATCTCAGAAGTTTGGGATTACTATTTAAAATCATCAGAAGTGAGTTTTCCTATTTTTATTCGTACGATCTTTCCGTCCCTTTAGATCTGATCTTTTTTTTTTCTTTTTTTAACGTATTCGTATTCGTCAAAATCACACTAACGAATTTCTGGAAATTATAATATTAAGGAATGAATAAAAAATATTATCGATTTAGTTAAAATTCATAAATTTTAATTAAATTTCTAGAATTTATGAATAAGTTATGAATACGCCCAACCGTTCATCCGTAGTTAGCTAATCCGCAAGAGGTCAGGTTGTGCGAAAGTCAGCCCTCATGATATGCCGAGTAGAGTAATTTTTTTTATAAATTAACGGAGAATTTCCTGACTTTTCATAACCCTTTATCGACTATGGCAGTAAAATAAACTCACGTATTGTTTAATATTCATATTAGCGGGGAAAACGCGTTTAAAAATTCCTCCTAAAAAAACGCCCTCGGTGATTACGTTTTATTGCTTAAATGATTCAGTGCGTAGAGTATAAAATGATGTTTAAAAAAATTTTTATGATAGGGGAGCAATGAGTTATCACTCGGGTTTCGCATCATCATCTCCTGAGGTAGGGGAAAATAATTTGCGGATATGTTATACCTGCTTTTTAAATTAAAATTTTTGTTAAAATCTACCTAAATCTTTATAAAAATACTACCGCGGTCTTTTCGAAGGCACCCTGGGGGAAAAAAATCATACGATTTAGCTTTCGGGCGAAAATTCTTGGGTACAAAATCACCTATTATTGTGAAAAAATTTTTGATTTGCCGAATCAAGAGAAAAAAAGCATATTTTGCTTCTCCGCACAGTTTGGCCGCACCGAAATCGTCAAAACGGATTTTATGTTGTTGTGGTTTTGTACAAAGGACTCTTGCGGGCAGACAGCCGGCTTTGTGTATTTACGATGACCACCATCTTTGACGGGACACCTACGACTATTTCACGGATAATTTCGAAAAAAAAAAAAAAAAACGGGAACCGATTATGTAACGGTTTTTATATAGAAAAAACATCTTTTAAAGGTATCGGTTATATTTTAGGCAACAGTGATGTTAAACGAGGAAGCAGGTATTGGCCTGGATGGTGGTGTGTATTACTAATCCCCTGCCCTACTCCCGACTCACCTTTGTACGTTTACAAGGACTTTACGATGGGAGGAGGCGTTTCGGAACCTGATCCTTCGCACCATCTGTTCTATTGTTTGATTGTATCTGATCCTTTTATTCATTCAAAGTAACATCCTTCCTTTTCTTGTCGCTACTCTCTAAGATCTTGATCAAATATTAAAACTCCCAGAACACTCTATAAGTTGTGTTTTAAAAAAAAACCAAATTCAATTTAAAATGAAAGTTTTCCCTGATTTTTTAGGTTTTTCTGTATTTTTTTATAGATTAATTTGGACGGACGTAAATCCGGGCTGCTGACCTCGCAACTTATTTTACAACGATGGGATTACTCGGGGATAAATCCGAGAGGGAGAGTAAAAAAATAGAGAGTGAGTGAGACGGAAAAGTGTCCATTATCCCGCCCTCATCGATACAGTTTCCAATTTTCTCATGGCTTCCCTCACTCAAGGATGTTCAATATTAAACACAATATAAACATAAAAGAAGGAAAAATATTATATTTCTTTTTAATAAAGTGAACAAATTGATGCGCTGTTTTAAAAGAAGAAGAGTTCCTTTGGTTGAAAATTAGTTTTCAAATATCAACAATTTACTCGATTTTAAAAAGAATTAATTTAAAAAACGTCGAATTTTCACGATGTGGCTCAATTTAGTCAATTAGATGAAGCACTGGACCTTGAGGCGTAAAAAAGGTGCTCTGAATTTTAACTAACGCGGGTTTGACCTCCGAATGTGGAGGTTAAAGGTTCGTTAGTGGTAGTACATCAAGGGGCGAACCAATTCTCTCGAAAATAGGGGAGACGAGAGAGAGGAAAGAAAAAAAAGAGTAAATATTGCTGTAGTTTAACAAGATATAAGGATTTCCTCGTTTTTGTTTTATTGAATTTAGCAAAAAATTGATCTTTAAGCTAAAAAAACGAAGGGAAATATTTATCTCCGACTTCAAATCACCTACTTAAGACCATTTTATATAAGTAAAAAAGTTATTTTTTTCCTTGGTGAACAGTAAAGTAACAACAGTTCCCACCTGAAGAAAATCATTGGGACAAAGACACCAAAAGTGTGAAAATTACGAATGCTAAAAACATCTTGATAAAGAAAGAATGAAAATCGTTCTTCCAATCCTTAAAATGAACGATTGGCGGATTTTTCGTACGTTCTATTGTTCTTTTTCATTATTAGGACACTTCGTACTGTTGGGCTTAACGTGTCGTAGGAAGGTGTCCACTTCAGGAAGTGGATTTATCGAACAGGTGAAGATTTTAAAGTGAGGGTGACAATTCGTACTGCTCGAAGGTAAAAAGAAAATGATAAATGTGTAACAGTGATCTGAAGAACACATTCACACATTTTGCTTCGGCTTATAAATATCATAAATCTTTGATTCTCCTCTATGGTTGTAGGGGGTAGAATTGAAGAAATTTACGTTCTATTTTATAAAGATGTCGGGAATAGCCTCAGAGGATGCACCTTAAGGAGACACATTGTTACCTCTTCTCCCTTAAACTAAAAAAAATATTTCAATCCCTTTTTCAGTCGTGAATGTTGAAATATTATGTACTAACTGGACTATCCATGTTAGAAGACATTTTTCCCACACAATCTTTTTTAGAACATGTCCAACGCACAAAAAAAAATTTTTGTAGCCGGAAAACACGAAAATCCTTTCCTATCTCTATTTTTTTAAATAAATATGTTGACCGTTTTTCTAGCTGGGTTTAAGCACCGCGTAAATTGTCCACCAAAGCGTACAAATCGTCCGGGTCCGTTCAGTACGAAGTGTCCGATTACCAAAATGAACGATTTTAAGTTTAAAAAGATTTCACGGAAGTAATTTGGAAAATGCTGAAAGCTCGAGTGGACCTTCTGGATAGATGATCCTCTCTAGTGAGCTACGATTTGATTTTAGAAAGTGGAGTAGTTATTTTTAGAAGTAAAAGCCGTTAACTTTAGTTTGAAGGATCGTCAGTCGCTAGAGGAGAAGCGAGGATAGCTGTTGGTGAGGCAGCAGAGCTTGTAATGAGCAGCGTGTGTGCGTGGCTGATTGCAAAAGGAGAACAGAAACAGGTAAGAAACGGAATGAACGGTGGGGGTAGGATTCTGAACTCGTCACACTCTCGCTAGCTCCCCTCTCGGCTCACCCGGGACTCCCACCACTTTCGGCCTACCCCTCCCCACCTTCATTCCCATCTACCCCTCTTCGGAATACCCCTTCTGCAACCCCCTAAACACCCTCATCCCGACTCGAAATCCCGCCTGCCCGCCAGTCAACCCGATACCGCCGACCGCGTGACGTCCATCGACCACGTTTATATTTCACAAACTTCTTCCACTACCGCAATTTTAAGTGAAAGAAATTTTTCAAAAATTATTTTATCCACATTCCGCGACTTTCCTCCCGTCCAGTGATTTTAGGACATCAAGTGAAGTGACTTTTTATATTTCACCAAACTTGGATTTAAATCTTTAATATTGTTAATGGTTCAGTGTGCATTCCGTGAGCTATGATTACGTAGCCGAAAAGGCTTCGTAACATTTTTTTCTCCGTTCATCCAAGGATGTTAGGATTTAATTGCACTGATTATGGTAAGTCCACACTTTTCTTTCATTCCTTTTCATAAATGACTGGATAGCCATAACTCGCAGGAGTCCAGTTTAGTGTCAACATGTAAATTATCTTAATAGCACATGTTGATTTTAGAAGATTCGATAGTTCAGTTTGCGTTGTAAGATTCCTATTATTTAAAAACCTTGAATTTTTAGGGTACAAACATCCCTTATCGAAAAGCTCATTATTTACAAACCCTTGATATCTCACGTTTCTTAGAATTCACTATCCGTCTCTCTCAAAGTAAAAACAAATCTTCGCATTTGTCAAAAAAAATTTTTTTTTTTTTTAGTTTTTATTTAAACAGATACGGTAAAACAATTCTTTGATGAAATTGACAAATAGCAATAATTAAAAGCGTTTATTTATTTTTTTTGTAAATTAATTTGATATCGTGTGTGCACGGAAATTCCGTTTTACGTCTTTTTTTGATCCGATTTCTACTTCTGTATTCTCTTTTAGAGGGGCTCGGTAATCGGTTTCGGAAAATTTCCCAACTGCCTTAAATGGCTATTAACCTTTTAAATAACCGATGGACTCTGATTGGAAGTGGTATTTTAAAATACAAAAAAGAACTGACGAAAAAAAATATCGCGTTGATAAATTTCGAAACTAATGAATAATTCAGTAATGTATAATTTTCCATTTCAATTTCTGACTGAACGATTTTCTATTTCGACATCAGTTTACGGTGCATAATGTGAGGGATTGAAACGAAGTCGGCTTTGAAAAGTAAAGGCTGTGGGCGGGGTGTTGGTTATATTTGCGGACGTGTGAGTATGCATTTGATATTTTCATTTCATCCTTATTCTACAAAAGGGGAAGACCTTTAGCCCTCCACTTAAGCTATAGCACATAAAAATTTAAATTTTTTTTTTAATTTACTAAAAATAACGAAAAGATAAAAGTTAAAAATGTTGCTTGTCATTGTCGGAATTAAGGTTTTGATCTTTTTTTTCTTATCTTCGAGCCGGGGAATCTTCCGTTTGCCATATGGCACTATGGGTGAAGAGGAAACAAAGATGAGAGGGTAAAAAAAATATACCTGGCCGATACGCGTTGGCCAAACGGTTAGTATAGAGCCCCTACTAACAACTAAGGCTGAATAAATATCGAAATATTATACGTAAAAGTATTTTCCGTCAACGAATTCATATCAAACCCTGATGAATAAAAATATCATTGAATGTATTATTCAATATTGCTTACATTAACTACATTCTATATGGATTCGCAAAACGAAGATTTTTTTAAAGGTGAAATAGCGAGATAACAATAAAAAGTTAGTTCTCTCTTTCTATTTTTTTCTTCTTCAAAACTTTTCATTTTCTATCTGATTTATTTTTATTTACTTCTGAACAGCGAATCCGCTTTATATTTTGCTCCTCATTTTAACTCCCAAATTCGAATATTAATACGTATTTTTAGCCAAAAAAGTTTAAAAGCTTACGAGGGAGAGAGGATGGAAGCAACATTCCATGACCGGTTTCGGCATTGCCTCATCAGGTTATTTTCTTATTTTTTTGTCCTCTCTACTATTTCACTGGACCCTTACTACACAATTTGGGTCAAAAGGGGTTGGAAAAAGTTCTGTTTATCTTCCCGCATTGTCCATATTATCAGGTAAGGGTGAAAAAAATAAGATAGCCCACCTGATGAGGCTTATAGCGCCGAAACCGGTCGTGAAATATTTTTTCTTTCTCTATACCTCGTTAGCTTTAAAATAAATACAAATTTTTTTTTATATTAAAACCTAGAAAAGTTAAATTTATTGTTTCTTGAGGATTAAATTTGTTAGATCATCGCCGACGGATGAGAGTCGGGCGATCTGTTGAGCCGCGACTCTACTAATCCTTAAGTTTATTACACTTTTTCCGTCGTTATTTTTCTTTTTATTTAAAAATCGCGCATTTTTATTTTCATTTTATATTAGCGAATTTTAAATAAATTTTCAATGGCCAATTTATTTATGTATGAATATCGTTCGTGCACCTTCGACCCATTTATTTGGTGTTAATACTGAAGTATGTTGACTTTCCTGAAGCGCGTTGTTTCCATAGTTTGAGTTGGATTGTTCGCTTTAGTTTATTAGTTTGCGAACGTACACTTTTATGGGTAAGGCTCCCGGCTTATTTTACGTTTTTTCCTGGAAAAACTATTTTTCTCTCAAAACGGACAATTCATTTGTCACATCTTATTTTTCAAAGGTCTTATCAGATTTTGGGGGATCCAAAAATTGGAAGTAAATATTGAAAAATACTTTTTATTTATAAAATTAAATAATTTTTTTCAAGCCGTCTGCTGGAGCTTTAAAAAAAAATCATCAAAACATCGAATGCTTCTTAGTAAACTAGAAAAAAAATTTATATAAATAAATAATCGATATTACGCCTATCAGGGAGAGCTCTCGTTTCAAAAACATATAAATTCCATTAATAAAAAATTTTCTTCGAAACCAGTGGAAGTAAAATCTGCTTCTGTCCGAATAGTATGGTAAATCAACGGTAATTGACATTTGCAATCCATCGATGATTCGATTAGTGAAAAAATAAAGTCATGTAAACTTTTTTTTTATGTTATATGTTTCGGGTTGTATAATTGATGTTACGGAATGGTGCTGACATGTTTTTTAGCGATTTTCTTTTATTTTTAACTTCCCCGAATTATTGTGACACCCTGCATATGGCTGGCCTTGGAATACGGTATTGCAGACCTCGTAGAGGAAAACTGATTTCTTTTTTGTTTTTTGCCGAATTTGTCTGTTCCCAATTTGTGTGTTTTTCAAAAATTGAGATACAATGGCCTAGAGTATCCCCCGGGAATATTAAATCAGGGACAATATAATTTCCACTGCAATATTAGAGAGTTTTAGGGAATCGTAATTTGCCCTTCTCGTATACGACTCACAAAACGGGAAAGGTCTTCTCGTAGAGGCTTAAAACAGAGAGTTATAGCTACTCGTGTTTTGGTCCATTCGTAATACGAAATCCCGAGTAGGCCTATTTGGAGGTTCAAAATTTAGAGTTTTAGTTTTAGTAGCACGAGTAGAGCTAGTGCTCGTTGATTCATGA
Source organism: Orius insidiosus (assembly GCA_014119065.1). Taxonomy (NCBI): domain Eukaryota; kingdom Metazoa; phylum Arthropoda; class Insecta; order Hemiptera; family Anthocoridae; genus Orius; species Orius insidiosus. The sequence goes on from JACGAQ010000748.1 coordinate 63,647, forward strand.
ATCGAAACATGGTTTTTCTGATTAACTATAACAGCACATAGAAATTACCTATCCTCAAAACGTTCCCATCAATTGTCACTTAGCGCGGGCATAAAGTTTCCTTGATAGTTTTTTAATTTTAACTCCCAAAATCCTTCCAAAAAGTACGGAATCAATTTCGTTCTTCGATTTTTGCCAATCAGTCGAGAAACTAGTTGATTTCCGAAACTAAACTAGATAACAAAATAACCTTCGTAAAATATAACCTTACTTTTAGTAGGGAAGTGAGTCGTTCACGTTTACGACTCAGCTGAGTCGGATAGTATAACGATTCCGAGGCTCAAGTCGTATGACCTTGGAGTCGTATACGGGAAGGGCAAATGAGGATTCCCTGAAACGCTCTATTATCAGGATAGCTTTAGTTTTCTGCCGGCTGACACACGAGTTAAGCTGCACATTTACAGCTAATCTTATTGTGATCTGCACCATTTAAAAAAATTAATATCTCATATTTAACCTAGAAGTACGGAATTACATATGTGTGACAGTACATTTTGTTTCTTTGAATTTTGGAAATTCTTTTTTTTTCCTCTCCATTTTAGGTCCGAAATCTATTGCAAAAAAAGGCCCGGATGTAATGGAAACCATAAAAATGGATAATGGCTTTTTCAACATGGGATCTTTGACCTCACGGATCCTGCAGTAACTGAATTTTTTTAAACCCTTCCCGTGTCGTACGGATTACAGGAAATGAAATGTTAAAATGCACGTTTATTTCCGTCCTTGTCAACCGAGTACTCCCGTGTATTCTCGCCCGATATCTAAAACCAATTCGAGGGGCGGATCGAACCCCATATTCTTTTTTTAAAAAATAAATTCCAACACTTAAAATGGATTTCGAAATTAAACGGAGGCGAAATTTATAACCTTTGATGAATCCGTGTAAAATATTTAACGTTGAACAATAACGCTGAGGGTGAATCGGAATCTGATCCCCAGGTTGGAATAATAAGTGTGAAGGTATCAAGATTTCATAAAGCATAAATAAATCATATTATTCACCCCCCGCCTTTTCTACAACCGATCCATTCAACCTTTTATTATGGAACGTATGAAAGAAATACAAGAGATCTTTTATTTCTCTTGTATTTAGTCAAAAGCGCTGATCCTCAAAGAAAGTTGTAATTAATTCTATCGATTTGTATGAAGAGAAAATAATTGACCCAATTTATTTTTTTATATCCGACTCTAAAAATAAACCCAATTAGAAATCACGAATAAAGTGCTCTCCGATATTAAATGCTCCCATGTTTTTAGGCGTAAGATTAGAGCCCTACCGATTTCCTCTCCATGTGGTTCGAAACTGGAGAGGGGAATCTTTAAGAAACACAGCCCACCCAGGTTGACAGCAGACATATTACGTCTTCCATGTGTGCTCTTTAGTTTATGGCGTATTTACAAAAACAAAAAAGAAATTGTTTTCTAGATGTTAAAACTACCGTTATAAATTGATTTAAGCCGATTTTTTTAGGGCTCTATATCCGCTCAGCGACCCTTTGAAGATCAATCGCAAGAGCATCAATGCTAACGTGACTATTGTACCACATAATAGATTTTCAATTTTTTGGTTGACGTCATCAATTGGGAAGAATTGAAAGTTAAAATTTTTCGTTTGTTTGTAAATGGTGGCAAGCGTGTTGGGAGTTGGCCCCCTCGTATGGGAGACTGTGAGGTGCCTTTGTGAACTTGCAAATTACTAAAGGCCTCTTTAATTATTAATTCTTTCCACTCGGGGTCTCACAAACCCGGAACAAAATGAAACAGTCAAAGTTTTAATTATAATCGTCAACTCGACTCCCTTATTCAAGTTAAATGCCTTTTTAAGCCGTAGAAATAAATTTTCCGCTTCATGCGCCTTACCCCTGCGACCGGTCGACGTGATTTAAGTTGATATTTTTTTAGACACGCGTTTGAGCTGAGCAAACCCGAAGGCATTGTGCCCTCATCACGCAACCTAGAAATGACTCACATCAGCCCCAAAAGTAAACAACAAACTCGACTCTTTCATACTAAACGCGCGCACACGATGTGGATATAACAAAAAATTTAATTCATTTCACACCCGATAATTAACCCGACGTTTCCTTTTTTCTCTCTCTCTCCCCCTCGTCTAAAATAAATAGTCGAAAAGCCGTACCCAATTTTATCTCGGTAAACTTCGTGCTTTCTTTGTACTACGAGGCTAAGGATTTCGTCAAGGAATAAATTATGAAAGTGATCAATATCGGGGAAAAAACAAACTGCACGGGCCCTTTATTATTTATATAGATATATTTTTTGATTTAACCTCCACAACTTTTGCGAATAAAAAGAACTCGAAAAGTGGGGCGAATTCCCGGATTCACGGTAAGCTGAGAAAAGAAGTAGTTCGAAATACATGTGGGACAAAAAAAAAGATCAAAGGGCATTTTGTAACTAGGTCTCTGAGGTAGGCGGGAAACCCTGAGGTCGTAGGTTCGAATCCCACTAGGGGTCTTCGTTTTTTAACTTCCTTAAAGAAGTCATTGTGATACCCTCCACGTCCGGTTTTCGGGACCGGTCAAATCGAATATTGACCTTAACCGATCTCAACTTTGTCTGTGGTGCCGTCCGGCCGTAGCATTTTTTTCCGGAACACTTTACGGCCACAGTTTTCAACCGATTTTCATCTCTTTAGTCAGTGAACAAGAAACTAACGAGAGCGATTTTTGAATTTTGAAAAAAATGATGGAGATACTTCTGTTTGAAATTTTAAAAAGTTCGCTGCGAACCGTTGAAAAATAGGTGAACTCCAACCATTAAAAATTAGCATATCGTCGCGTTAGTTCTAACACCGGCTATCTAATTTTTTATAAGTTTTGAGTTTGGCTGAGTTTCTGATGGTAAATTTTGTGGAGAATCGTGGTAGTTTAACCCTAATACCAACAGAAAACGCGTAGTTCACAATTTAGCCAACAGTTGATTGATTCCAATGAGAAATTAATCAGTATTTTTACTCTCCTGAAAACCTAGGAAAAATGAGATAGCCGGTGTTAAAACATACGCGACGATATAATAAAATAATTTTCACCCCGGAGTTCGAGGTTCGATCCCCGGGTTGTGTGAGTGATTTTGTTTGGAAGTAAAATTTCTGCATAATCCGAATTAGGCTACTTTTTGAGTTGTTAAGGGAGCCACGGTAATATGGCGAGATTCCCCACCTGGGCCCCTTCCCTTGTGAAATCCTGGCTATACAAGGTAAAAAGAAAAGAGAAGGCCTTTTCCTTCTGCTGTATAGCAGATATTGCTCAATAAGTTTTCAATTAAAAATACATTGGGATCTTTAGTCTTATCTTGACTTTTGGATTCAATTTGGGTGCCGTAAAGGATCAAATAAGGAGTGGCTAACGTCTACTGTCGTTTCGTGATTCTCATTCAAGGTGTCCTTTTCTTTCAAGGAGGAACGTGAGGGTTATTTTTAAAGAAAAAATATAATCAGGTTTTTTCAATATCCCCCCTTTTGTGTTGGCCCTATATTATTTCGCGACGGAGGGACGTATTTTTGAGCAATTACTTACTCATGAGAGTTTGTGGAAGCATTTTACGTTACATGAACCTTATTTAAAAACTTAATGAAGTATGACCATGTCCACTAGGCTGAGAGTATGACTCATCCGCAATTAACTACTGATAAATAGGAAAATTGAACCCCTTTTAATCTTCTTTCATATCCAATTTAAGTTGCCTTTCGACTACAAACGAAAAAAAAAAGAGATAATTTTTGTCGAGAAATGCTTGATTTAAAAAACACATTGCATACTCAAGCGACGGCTATGTTTCAAACACTTTTCACTCCCTTTCACACCCTTCCCAACAAAAACTCTTTGAAAAATTGAAATGCAGATTTTAGGTGAAAATTTTGGAATTAGTTTCTTGTCAGAAGTTTCAATTTTCAAGTGTGCTTGACGGTACTCCAATCAAAAGCCATGAACGAGGGTAAAAAAAAAACTCCGTGAATGAAATCAAGATACAAAAATAGTCGACGCCCGAAAGTATTTTTAAAGCATCGATTATTTGATCAGATTCGAAAATAGTTCTCTAGGTTGCTTAGAAAATAACTTTCGTCCGCTCCAGACAGACTTTGTTTGTTCCAGTTCGGTTAAGCGGATGTGTTAAGACCCCATTACTTGTCTTTAAATGAACACTTCCTGTCTATTAAAAAATGAGGGAAAAAAATAACATAAAGAAGATTCTGTTAATTCAGGCTACTAAAAAGGTTAAAAAATAAATAAAAAAGAAGTTGCCTCACGTGTTCCCTCAATTAACCTGTTTGTTCAAAAGTTAAATAATGGTAGGGTGAGATAAAATTACTGTTATTAGAAATTATGCGATTAAAAAAAATGGGAAGCAGTGCCAGAAGATCGGACACCAGATGCTACGTCCTGTTGGGGAAAAAAAAATCCTTTGAACGTCGGACGGAATTAATTTTGTTTTTCCCCAACACAGAATCTCTCAATAAACACTTGCAAATATTGTTTTTTGTATAATTTTTCTATTAAAAATTTTTTTATCGGGTAAACGCTTCTATTTTAATTATTAATTTTTCGGTCTATCGTTTAATCAGTTGAAGGGGTATCAGAAATTCGCTCGATCAAAGCAATTTGATCCACTCGGAACGACTGAGCTGGAAGAGGTGTAAATGGCTTTGATCGCAAATTTCTGATCTACTGAATGAGCTCATTATGTATTCCGTTTGTAACCTAGTTTCAACAAACGATTCTAACTGGCATAAATAAGGAATTTTCGAATCCTTTGACAAATTTTCAAAAACTTTGTTTATCCATCTGTCGAGGAGGGACCTTCAAGTTTACAATGAGAATGTTTGCTCACCTGGGTTGTCAGGTATAAGAAACGAAAAGTATTTAGAAATTGATGGAACAAAAATAACTTCTTTCATTAAAATGTTGAACAAAATTAAAACCTTAATTATCTCAGATTCCCGTTTAAAATATAAAACAACCATTTCTTGTCTAAACGTAAATTGTACTCAGGGTTGTTAATGTTCTACAGTTAAAACGATGTCGGTATAGGCCGTATTAAAGGATGTGTAAAGAGGAGAGGAGAAATTAAAGTAATGCTCAAATACAAGTAGGCTCATTCTGAGGTTGAAAGAGGCCCATAAAACTGGAGAATCGTAAAACCAAACCTTCCAACCCTTAGCTCCTGCTACTTTACTCACGTCCTCCCCGCATAGAAACCCAAGTTAACTCAGATCACCTCCCCGTTATTAAGTTATTACTTATCCATTAGGTTTTCGATTCTCCGAGGGCCGAGAGGGACACACCCTCTGTTTTTCGAACCGGCGACAAAATAAAGTGAATCCCATATTTATGTTTTTCCCCCCAATTTGGTCTCTCCCGTCCCCTTTCTGACAGCTTTTTTTTTTCCACTGCTTCCGCTTAATCAAATTAACTTATAAAAGACCTGAATTTAAAATAACACACTCTTGTTGACTCTCAAATAATAATTGTTTTTCCTTTTTGTTTGTCGACTTTTTTGTTAATTTTTTGTTATTGTGTTAAACGTTCGACAAAATATTCTAAATATGGATCATACGTGCTCAAATTAGTTTCGTTGTTGCCCCCAAGTTTCGTAAACTTTTTAAACAGATTCTATATTTATAGAATTTGGTAAAGTGGAAAAGTTGGGAGCACAATTAGTTAAAATAAAAATAGCCTGCAACTTCTATGAGTAAAAATTTAACGTGACTCGTATGGTTGCGTGTGTTCCAAGTTTTTTCATTCCACGTATTTGTTCGATCGGGAATAAATTTTTGAATGAATCCCTTCAGATGGTAAAAATGTAGAGCGGCGATCGGTCGAAAGGAAAATAAAAAAGACCACGGGACAAAGGATGTTACTGTTTCGCGTTTCGACTTACAAGTTCTTCCTCTTAGTTTATACGTGGCTTATTTATATGCTGTTCAGCCTGCCTCTGTGTTCTCTGCGTGTTTAACCCTTTTGTGTAGTAAAATGAGGGAGGTTTCCTCGTCGACAGTTACTTAAAGATTTACCGTCAACGAAAATGCTTTTAAATCTCCCAGTCGATTATTTCGTTTCGGTCCCCTCCATTTTCAGCGGCTTTTAAATTTTATCCTATTGTGGCCTTCCCTCGGTGGTACAGGTCGTGGGTTCGATTCCCGAGGATCCCCGGGGAACATATTAGGGCATCCGGCAAAAAAAATTATTAAAAATTCTCGACTTACAGCGGCGAGGCGTCCGGGAAAGGCCGAGTCGAACCATTTGCTTTTCTGGGTGTGCCCTTCAGAACCCTACAACAATAGAACGAATTAGTTAAGGAAGAAAGTGGTTTGTCAAAAGATATCTCTACCTGCCAAGGGACCCCTCCCTTTAGATTACTTTTACAGAATGTTTGCCCGTCTCGAAACGATCGCTTACTCGAAAAGATCTTGATAATTAACATTTTGAAACGTGTCAGAAAAACAGGTAGTTGAGCACCTTTTCTATCGTTTCCGATTTCACTTTCGAATCATCCGAAGCTTTAATTTTTAAAAGAAAATCTCTGTTTAATATTTCGGAGTGTCCCGGAAACTGCGAGGTTAAAAAAGTGCAGACAGATGCCGAGAATGCTTTATTATTTTAATAAAAGGCCTTCCCGTTTTTTTAACATAATTCCCCCTTTTCCTCCCTGTCTAAAACCTTAAAAATATGTCGGTGCATATTGGACAAGAATAGCTAACTCGGAAAGACATAAATTAAAGGAACTCCATCAAAAGAAGTGGTAAATCACCTCGAAGAAAAGGACTAAAGGGTCTTTTGCAGATCTTACAACGATTCCCCATTCATATTAACATGATATTCTAACTATTCTGCTCCTCCTTCCCCTATCACTTCCATTTTATATGTACCTACAGCGCATCTGCTCTGTTATACATTTGTACCACCTCACACATGCATAAATCATGAATATGTATATAACATAGAAACTCCCCTATTCAACTTTTAACATCCCTTTTTAAAACTGCTCAACCGTAATAGGCTGAGGAAAAAAATTGCTGACCAGAGAAATGTTTGTATATTTAAAGGTTTTTATCACAATAGATGCACTCAACTTTTTTTTTCTTTATGTTTCAGGTAAGGAATTAGTTTTTTTTATTTTTGCTAACTTCGAAGCTCTTCTAAAGGTAAAAAAATTGTTTCTATTGGTTTTTTTGATAAAAGAGGGTTACCTACTGTAAAATAAATAGTATCATCTTCTTGGTAACGGCCCAAACATTAAGTGATTCGAACTCATTCCGTTTTGGATCAGTAGCTCGCGTCCGTTTATAGAAAATCAAACGATTTTTAAACCCCGGTTTTTTAACCTCGATTTCCGTCGCCGGAGGCAATTAAAAAAAAACTCCCTTCATAAACTTTCTTACCCTCAATTTGGCTAATAAGAATTAGATGACAAAAAAAAAAACAAACCGGTATCATAATAAAAATGGCCTATAAACCACGGGTGCCAACTCAACGTTGGTTTATGAATGCTTAAAAGCCTATTAATGGAGCTTATACTAAACTTTATCACCTCTAAACATTTTTTATGGACGCCGATAACTGGTTAAGAATATAAAAACTACACACAAGTTCCCTCACAAAATAAAAATTTGGTCAAATTAAATCGGACTAATTTGAAATAGAATTTTTTTGCCACTGATAAAAGTTGTATAAAAGCTTTTACGTACATGCTAGTTTTAAACGTTATTAACGTCAGGGCTAATAACAAGACTGTGGCCGTTCTGATTGTATTTATTGGAGTTGGAAGTTGCTCTGTCAACTCCGGGTATCCGGCAAACACTAACTTGAAGGTCGAAATTAAGGAAGGGACATAAAAGACCAACTTTGTCTTTTATCTTTCTTTTGCCTCAACTTCTCAGTTTTTTTTACTCAAGACACATTTTCCGACGAAAATTATTCAAAGAAAAAATTTGCAAAAAAACAACGTGGAGAATAGTGAACATAATTTGTTTTCGAGTAGTTTTTCCTTTTCAGTCCCTTTCGCTCATCAATCATGCGACTTGGTCCTCCTTTTTCATTTCTTATTTTCATCAGTTACGAGTGACTTACAATCTTCCCCCTTTTCTTATACGCCCCCATCGTCTTCTCCCTTAAATACATTAATATTCCGTGATTAATTGTTTCAAATAAGTAAAAGAGGCTTATTGTTAACGTTTATAAACAGTGGAGAGCAAAAGGGTGGGCGAAGGGAAGTTGTGGAAACCGTCCCACATTACAAATGGGAAGGGTTTCTTGGGCGATATTTCAAAAAACCTTATTTCGACAACCTTTTATCAGACCGGTAGCAATCTCGAGCGAAACATTTTTCAAAATATTTCGAGACCAATTTATCGTCCATGTTTCACCCACCGTTTTCTTAATTTTTCTCAATAACCAAACTTTAATTCAAGAGTAAAAAATACCGAGACAATTTCCTCAAAGTATCGCATTTTTCGTCCCTACAATCGACAATATTTTTTCGAAGGTAGAAAAAATTAAGATCTCGCCCATTCACTTCACAAAGAACCGGCGAGAGCACCCTCAATATCTCCCTACTATTTTTTTTTTCCAAAATTAAATATAAAAGTATTTGCAGTACAGTACCGCCGTAGTTCTTTTTGACGAGTAGATCTCCGCCATTTTTGCGAAATTCAGAAGGAAGATTCTGTGAAATTTCGGTGAAGATCAGAAGAAAATTGCGAAGTTTTCTGTTAAAATGTGAGAGACGCGTTGCCGATTCAGGTGCCGAAGGTGCAGCACTTCTGCTTAAATTGAAATTTTTCATACATGGGGCATTTTCTGTGGGAAAAATAATAAAAAGGAGTCACCCTGCTCATTAAATTATTTTGGACAATAAGGTTGCTCGAATTTCGCTGATTCCATTATCAAACAATGCCGATCCTAAATATTACTCCTCAATAGCAGATAATAAACCCTCCCTAATCATTTCCCTTCCAGTAAAATCCCCTGCCCCTCCCCGCCCTTTCCGTCATTCCCTCCGCTTTTGTCTAATTACCGTGCCAAACGTGCTGATCCGATTTATTCGCATGTTCATCCACCTGACAGTGGTATTAGGACCTAAGCGAATCCTTAACTAATAAGGCCTTTCACATCGTATATCACCATTAACTTAAATGAAAATTGATAGCGTTCCAAATGGTTTTAAGAACCTTAACTAGCGTAAACAGCTGCGCAAAATGGCTCGGATGTCGATATAAATAAAAAATTGGACGAATCTAATCCATAAGATGAAAAATCCGATTTTTTTCCTTCAGGCCTTTTTTATTTAAGGAAGGGGTTAGCGAAAACGTTTTCGGTCATCTTGCGAGAGTTAAGTCGATTAGGGATGACTTGATAGGATGAGGGTTGAAGTTGATTTTCGTCGAAAGGTGTCCGGTCTAATCACCGTTCGGAACAATCACAACAGCTGTCGACGTCTTCCAAATTAGTTCTCCTTCCCTTAAGCTATCATCGACCTCTCAACAGATGGTAAGCGTATTCCGTCTCCTTTTATTTTATCACAGTAATGCTATTATGTAGGTACTTACGGGCCTCTTTTTAAAATGAGGTATAAAAAAATCAACTACATCCAACTGTGTTTTTTTGATTTGTAAACTTTTTAAAGAAAGATTTAATTTTAACTTTGAAGATGACGCTCGTTTTTTTTTCTTCCTTTTTTTTCAAATCCCGTTCATAACTGAATGTCCTTGGGACGATGACCGTCATCCTTTCCACATTGACGTCTCTAAACGTGGCAAATTGCCGATTTTCGTCTGGCGACAAAAATATAGCGAGACAGCCGGGCGACTCAGGTAGTAGAACTGACATGAAACACTCTCTTGTTTTTACTTCGCTTCCCCAACCTCCTGGCGTCGACTTATTTTATGTTTGAGACTATGTGACAGCCGGATACAAGGGACCGCTGTAAATTTTAAGCGATGAACTCGAAAGCTTTTTTTTAACTACGATAACGCCTGAAAAACTTTCCTAAATATTATTTTTCAAAAGATTTTCGGCTCCGATTAAGCAAATGTTTTTTTTTTATCCCCTCCTTTTGTATAAGAACTGTTAAGATTTCCGGTCTGGAAGCGTACGTAGTAACCCTTTCATCTTAACTGTTGAAAATCTCCCTCACAACAGGTTTTTAATACCCTTATTAGAATCCGTGCCGCCCTCATTCTTTCCGTCTATTCATTGTCAAGACTTCAAACATCCCGGCAACATAGGAGGCCTTGAGTGCCTTCCTCCATATGCCTCGTTCCTTCTGCTATTATTTATTCCCCTCTTCTTTTTATTGTGATGGTTTCCGATTGTACATAAACTTTTTTTAAGTAGAAAATCTAGTTTCCTTGACTTCCTTAAAGAGATATTTTTGTGACACCCTGCATATGAAAAGGGTCTTCCAGACCCCGTGATCTTCGTAGATCTTAAGGTTGCCTGTGCTGCCGTCCCTCGCATATTTTTCCGACCTGCATAATTTTCACAAAATCTTCCTCAATAGTCGAACAAGAAATTCCGTAGAGCGATTTTTGAATTTCGCAAAACTTTAAAAAAAAAATTTTATCAATTTTTTGAAAGGCTCCTGTTCCTACTGAACAATAGGCTCTGCTTCATCTACTTAAAGAGAAAAAAAAATTAATAACCGCTTAGATATTCTTATTAATTCGATTGTAGGTGCTAATTATAACTAATCGACTGCCTAACTATTATTCATTTTATAAGTGTACCCTGAAAACAAATTGGAAAGATAGTGATAACGGTCTTGAGAGTTCAGCATTGATGCCAACTTGTTTTGTTGCCAGAGCTTGGTTTTAAAAAAATAGTTAGAAAATAGGAGTTGATTTTATAGCCAATTTTTTTTTGTTCTATATGTGTTATTTTATATTTAGTCTTTTTTATTCGAGGATATTATTTGAAACAATAAAACTCTTATTTTTGTGACTGCTAGTCGAAGAGTATGTTGATCTTGGAAATCTGAACGTGTATAAATATGGTAATACACGAGGAAGGCAATCCTCGCCGTATAACAGTTTACTTAACTCTTCATATTTGTCTTTTAACTTTAAACTAACTTTCGTCAACTGCTCAGAATAAATCCCCTGTTCTTAAACCGTACTAAAACCGTTAAGCCTTGTAGTCTTTTCCGAAGCATTCGTCAACTACGTAATATGTCTTGATACTAAAGACCGTCTCTACAGCTAAAATCAGACAATTTAAAATTATGTAGATAAAATAAATAAAGTGAAGAAAAGGTTGTCTTGTGAATTTCGAACGTTAAAAGTGTACAGTCGGCGTTGTTATATTCGTTTATTCTGTAAATACGTGCCGAGCCTTCCACCGAAAGAGGAACAAAGATAGAATGAGTGGGGTGGAGAATGCCTGGGCTACGGTGAGTGGGTGATGTATCCATTCATGCCCGTTGGCATATTTGTTTCCCAGTTACAATAACTTCTTTTAGCAATAACTCGTTTATGATCCAGCGATACGCCTTGTCAATACGGATTGTTTGCATAATTTTAATTCTTTTTTTTTTTTTCTCACTCCATAGCTTTATGCCTTTAACGGTTATTATTGATCGTTGTAGATTTAAAATTGGGCGGAGAGATTCGAGTCTATTAAACGTCGGTCTCCTTTTTCGTCAATTGATCGCGTTAAAGGGAGGGCAGGGCGTACGAAGTCGGGTCGTTAAGTAAAACCTTTTGATCCATTCGGCCCTCTATTGAAATATGTATAATTGTGATTGGAGAAATGAAGGGAGATTAAAGAAGGGAAGCGTACAATCATGAAGAGGAAGCGGGAGAGATAGCGCCCACTAGTGTGGATGTGATATCAAAAAAAATATTTCGACAGCCCGATTCGACCGGTCGGACTCTCGATAACAGACAATTGAATTCTTCCTCAATCCTTTCCTCCTCGATGACTTATTCCTAAATGGATCATGGTCTCAATAATATATCAATCAAACTTAGTCGAAATTTTTTTGAGCAGGTGCTTTGACCTCGAGGAAATTCAAAGTTTCAACAAGGTTGAAGGTGCTTTTCAGGGGAGCGTGCACTTCAGTTCCCCTCCGCACGGAAAAAGTTAAAAGAAGGGTGGCTCGAGTTGGGAAGATTTGAATCTAGATTTGCCTTAAAGTTCCCTCGGGTAGAATTAAGTGTTGCGAATCGGTTAAGTGTCGCCCTACTACACTCTGTGTCAGCTTCAGGCCGGGAGACGTGATTGGAAAGTTAGGATCCTGTCAGAGGCAGAAAAGCATCATTTTCAGGATGAGTTAAGTAAAGAATGAAACAAAAGAAGTGAAAAAAAGAAATAAAGTGATGAGATGCGTGGAAGGTGTGCCGTTGACAACCCGCGGCCACATTTACATATCTGTTTCTACGTTTTCACCCTCCGACCACCCCCCCCCCCCCCCGTCAAACCATAACAGTGCTCAAGGGAGATCTTCATTCCTACTTCCGTTTTCTTTATAATTTATGCCACGTTGCTCTTAAACCCAAAGGAATCGGGTTTATTTTTCCCCTCAAATTTATACATCCCTCTGAAACCTGACAACGATCATTATGTTATTTGTCTTGTTCATTTTTTTTCGTTTTCACCTTAAGATTCAGATTTAACCTGATTTTTTTCCTCAGCCTTAATTTTAAAAAATTGCATTATTATTATTTTTGGTTTCCGGGGACATACCTTTATGAAACCGTGAATAAATAGGTAATTAAAATACCCTCCTCAACAAAAAATCTCTCCTCTATGCGCGGAATGCCAAAAAAAAAAGGAGAAAGAACGAGTGAGGGAGCGACTGAGTATTTTTTTGTCATGTTTCAGGAAAAAGCAGAACCACAACAAAAGAATAAAACATGAGCGACGCGGACGGTAATTTAACGTTGTGAAAGTTTGGTTAACAAATTAAATAAAACGTTTAACCGTTGAACAAATGTTTTATTTAAACAACAGCTATGAAATCGCTTTTTCTCTTTCTCACACGCATACCAGCCAAAATTTTTGTTTGACTTTTGCATGAAACTTGGCTTCACATTAATAAAATTAATCAAGACTTAAAAAATATTAAATGCGCTTAATCAATGATTAAAGGACTTTTTTTGGTGCGGAGTGGCTATTCAATTGTGGGTTCGATTCCCTTGTGTAGCCGCTAGTTGGGGATTTCTCCTATTACCAAAACCAAGTTAGCTGCTAACATTTATATGCTCATTTCATTAAGCATGTTTAATTGCCCGGAAGTGATGTTTGGATAATTTAATTTAAGCGTGGGGTAGGAAATAAAGGTGTTGGAATTTACAAGGGCTTTTGTAAACCGTCCAACTTTTTCATTGTGTTTGTTATGAGCTAATTGGTTTATAAAGTTCCCAGGGATTGCGGTCCGCGGGGCATGGGATAATTTAATACGAGGTACTACCGTTTGACACGGTCGGAAATTGCAGTATTTGACAAGTAGCGCAGGGGGGTAAGTACGGGTAAAATTGGCATCGGCTATGGTCCCCGCACAACGCTATCGATATAATAAGCAATATATTTCGAGGAAATTCCATTATCTATATCTCGCAGCCCTCTTCGCTATATCGGACGAAATAACAAACTTGCCGGCTGAGGAAAAATAAAACCGAGAACTTATCCCGCTGATTTTTTCCCCCCCTTTTTCTTTTTTATTTTATTTTTACTATTATTTCTTCTCTAAAACCAGTTTGTAACATGTGTCGGTTTGGGTACAGAGGGTCGGTCGGCCCCGGAGAGGTGGAAAAAAAAATTCCGGCTGTAAAGGAACGACTTACATCCCATCCCCCTCATTGTGTTCATTCCACCCGCTCGGTTTTTATGCCCGCTTTCATTCGTTTGCTATGGGTCGTCGCTCGTATTTTGAAAATTAAAAAAAAAACTGCTATTCGTAAACACAATCATTGATTTCACTAAATGGCTCTTTTAACCTCCCTGCCACATGTTACACTTGTTACCAGCTTCTCTTTAATGACCATTGTATGTCTCCAATTAGGACCAATTAGTATATTACTTTATGTTCTCCTCGCCGTTTCCGGAATGATCCAAGTTTTCATAGTGCTCATCAATATTTTGACCTTATATAAACCCCCTTTACCAATGCCATTTGAAAAACTGCGGAGATTTTGGGATATACGATCGTCACCTGTGTCCCTAGTCTTATTAGCAGTCTTGTCCTCACGGACCCAAGCGAGTTAGTTCTATTATGCTGCTTTGTAAAGTTAGAAGAGCTTTCAACGACAACTTCCTTAAAGAGAAGGAACAATATAGGAGGGGCAAGCATAAAGGAGGGGAAGGATACGAGTACTTCGTCGCGTTAGTTCCAACATCGGCTATCTCATTTTTTATCAATTTTGAGTTTGGCATTGTTTCTGATGGTAAATTTCGTGGTGGATCGAATTCCGTTGGTGATTTAACCCTATTACCAACAATCGCGTAGTTCACGATTGAGCCAACAGGTGATACATTGATTCCAATGAGAATTTAATCCGTATTTTGGCTCTCCTGAAAACCTTGGAAAAATGAGATAGCCGGTGTTAGAACTAACGCGACGACTTAATTTAAAGTATTTTTGAATTAAGAAAATTTTTACCTTTTTTTGCCGAAAATTTTTCAAAGTTGTTTTTCCATTTTATTTTGTATTTTAATTTCTATGTTTCATTAATTTTTTTTTTTTTAAATTTTCTAAATTTTTTTCATTTTCTTTTTTTCAAAAATTTTTTGAAGTATCGAGGTAGAAATAATTGGCTTTCTGCCACTCTCGCAAAGGGTGAAATTACCAAATTTCTCCCTACTAATTTTTTTTTTTTTCACCAAAAATTCGTAAAAAAAATATAAGGAGTATTTGGTGAAAACCGGACGAACGGTTCAGCCGCAACGCAGTTCTTAAAATTTCAAACTTGCATATCTCCGCCATTTTTCGAAATTCAAAAATCGCCCTCGTTACATTCTTGTTCACCTTGCTGGCCGTCCGGCCGGCATCACAGACAAAGTTGAGATCGGTAAAGATCAATATTCGATTTGACCCAAAAACCCGTGGAGGGTATCACATTAACTTCTCCAACGAAGTTAAAATTTGCGTCGATAAATCAGTACATGAAACTGTCATTAT
The DNA here is from genome assembly GCA_014119065.1 of Orius insidiosus. Classification (NCBI taxonomy): domain Eukaryota; kingdom Metazoa; phylum Arthropoda; class Insecta; order Hemiptera; family Anthocoridae; genus Orius; species Orius insidiosus. The sequence continues at coordinate 78,821 of JACGAQ010000748.1, forward strand.
TTTAAGTCCACCTGGATCTACTATAACTTTTAAACGTTAAAATGAAAGTTCTAAACTAACGCTTTATGTTATAAAAACGCTTTAAAGTTTTTTTTTTCCAGTTAAATATTAGCCGAAAGTTTTACGTTTTTTCTTTTTCTGAAAAAGTAGTAGAATAACGTAAAAGGTTCATAAATATTTTATCTTGAAAAGTTGTCACTCATAAATATTTTTTAACGTCTCAATTGCCATTTGAAATTAATAAGAATAAACATTTTGAATTTTTTGAAGTAATAATTTATTAATGGCCTAAAGAGAGAGGTGTAGTTTAATAAAGGGATCTTTTAGGGTCGCTTCGTTGGCGAGATTTGAGATGAGAGGCATATGAGTTCCTTGACTACGAACGAATAAGAAGGCTATTAACATATAAAGGATATTTAAATAGAAGAGGAACAAAGATTATTGCTTGGCTCCTGAAGGTTACCTTCTGCATTTAAATGGCCCAATTGGGAGTGTGGTTCCAGAACCGCCGGCCCTAGAACGTGTTGACTTGATAAAATTTGACTGTAGTGCGTCGTTTGACTGTGGATGAAGGGGAGCGGCTGCTTCGGGGTGGGAATCTCGACTTCACCTGTGTCCCTTCGCTTTTACAATCCTGCCCTCTCCGTCTACAGCTCAATAACCCATAACGCCTCACTCACACCAAAAATTTTTTTCTCAAAATTTCTCTTGTGACTGTACATAATTGAATGACTAATTGTATGATAATATTTAAATTGTTTTTGATTGGCGCTCTAGATAAATCAAGCTGAAAAAATAGCCTTCTTCCTCTTCTTAACGAAATATGTGGCCATTGGAATACTAAAGATCTATTTAAGCGTCAACTGACTTCAAGATTTATACGCTTTAAATGCTTAAAAAACGAATTTCTTTTCAAAAAATAAAGGTTTTAACTTGTATTCTTTCTAATTTATAGATTAGGGAATAAGCTCTTTGATTGAGGAGTTTAAGCCATCTAAATTGGTGGTTAATTATGGTCAATTCTCTTTAATTAGAATTGACTCGAATTAGACTAGGCCCTTTAACAAAGGAGAAATTACATTCGACTTAATCAGTTCTCCCAGTTTTCAAACAGTTGACGACTCAATCATTTTTAAGTTTAAAAAGTGATTTCAGGTTTAAGAAAAAATCTGTGGGTGGGAAAAAATGGTTTTTAAAATGTTCAAAATACGTGAGATGCTTAGAACGCATGACGTTCGTAATCCCCTTGGCATTCATAATCCTTCCGTTTCATAATTTGTATTTTCCGGTCGAAAAAGCTGAATTGTCATTTTACGAGAAGCGTTCGATATCGGCTTGAATAAATCCCTTCTTTGATGGATTCAGAAGTTAAAAAAGAAGCAACTTTTAGACAATAAAATGTAAAATAAAAGTCGTATAAAATGATATACGTAAATAAAAGCGGGAGAGCTTATTTTTGTTTTACAAACGTTTTCGTTGTCATTAATGGTGGAAGAGAGAGGTCTCTATGTAGTAGTCGTTAGGAACGTACTAAATCCTGGAAGGGACAGCGATCCTAACCTAACGGCAAATAAATCGTTGCTAGTCTCTGGATATACGCTAAGCCTCGATTAGTGAGAGCGCTGGTAAGGACAATGCAATAGAGGCTTCCCCCCGGCCACGATCCTCCCACCCTCTTCAATTATTTCTCTCCCTCCCGGCTTTTCTCATTCTATATAAAATGAATCAAATATCCTCTGTAATTCGCTATCTTTTGTGGAGGGTGGCTCAACTTACTCTTTTTCCATCTCGACAATCAGCATTATATTTTAGAGAGGAAGGGGTCGTAGGCTTCCATAAACATCTATGTCCTCAATACTGCGCTACATTTAGGGGAAGTACCCATCTAATATTTTTTCATTCTAATAAATGTATTACTTAGGCCATCACTAGGGGAAGTAGAGATTCCTAATTTTCAAAATACAATGGTAAGCTCTGGATGGACGTTAGAGCTAAAACGTCGGACTATTTTGAGCAAATTGAGTAATGAATCTGAAAATTCCAGAGGTTCGTTGTTGTCCTGTTTTTGTTGTGTTTTTGAAGTCTTGTCAAATAAAAAAAAATCTGCCTAAAAAAGGTGGGAGGACATAATCTGTAGAGATCTTTTCATATTTCGAGACTTACAATCACAAATTTAAATTCAAATTTTCTAATCTTTCAAATGGGAGTCTGTAATAAATTTTTACGATCGCTAATCCAGAGGGATGAAATGATAATAACGACTTGGGGTTACATTTTATTAGAAGACTTAAAAGGATTATTTTATGAGAATAAGAGATATTGTGGTATTTACTTCCTCCCTAAAGCACCTTCGGGTTAGCCCCTCTGAAGTAACTCCTGCGCAGTTGATAATCGCCAGGGTGGAAAATTTCCCCCATAGAAATAAAATATAATAAAAAAAAGCCCCGCTTGATGTATGGCCTCACATTCCAGTGGTCAAGTGAAAATATGACTGCGATCGAACTGGTAATGGAAATTGGGCTGTAATAATAGAAAAAGTATGCTATAACTCTCAGCCCTGGTTTCCGGAGAGCTGACCGACCCCTAGTGAGGATGAATTAGAACGGAGACAGTGAAATATCACTTGGGTGTCAAGGGGGAGGTGCAACGGGGGCTTTAATTGAAATCGAACGTCCGATGACTCTTTCGTCCGATGACTCCCTTATATTCGTAAAGCTGCAGGCCGTCGGATCGATTTAGTGCATTGCGACTAAAATGGTTGCGCCTTAGACACAGTTTATCCGCGTTTCCTCTTTGTGACGGAAGAGGCATAGTTCACGTTTTTCTTCACGAAAATGTTCCTTCCTCTACCTTTGAGGTATTTACTATGTCCGGTCTCTGACCCACTTTAAAACGCCTAAGGCAACCCTTAGTTTATCCGCTCCTCCCACGTTTATTTCCAGTCTGAATTTAATTTACTTTGACACTCTGTGATAAAAATAGAAATATTTCGCTGGTTTGGGGAAAACCATTCAACCGAGCTCTCCTTATGTGAAACAATAAATCCAAAATTTCATCTTAAAATTATGGCCGGAAGTGGTTGATCCAGGAAACTATTTCGACGTTATTCAATTCCTTTCGGATAAGTCGTGAATTTAGACATGTTTTATGGTTTACTCACCTTTTAACTTCCTTATTTTTGTTTGTCGATAAAAATAATTGAAGGAAAAAAGAAGTAAGAGCAAAAGGACGTTTTGTTCGATCGACATTTCACCCCCTGAACCTGAGGGGAATATAATGATTTCGTGCCGAATAGGTGGCTACTCGATAATTTTTAGGCTCGAATTTCGGATTTCTTGAGTTTCGTTATCCAATCATGAACAATTTTAAACATTTTATTGATTTTAGTCCTGAGCGAACTTTTCTAAGCCATCTGTTTAATGAAGTCGAGGAAAAGGCGAAGGAGGGAAGCGAGCGTTTAAAATTGAGGGACGTAACTAGTCAAGAGCGCAACCAAAGGAGCGTGTAATTGTCAATCTGCCTGCCCAGAAAAGCCTTTCCCTCGGGTTTTTTAAAAACGTCTTTATCGAATGCGAAATCTCAACTTTTTTAAAACTCTTGATATTTTTCCGTTTCGGTGTTAACAGTTTTAGAAAGGACCTATTGGGCGGACTAAGCCTATAAAGTCTTTCCTCGGGGATTAAAAGCTATAAAGAGCACTAAGAAGCTTTAACGACAATTAATATCAATGTCCGTTAGTTCAGTAGAGCGGGCTTTCTAGCCTTTTAATCAAAACTCTGGTGTCTGAAAGTGGGGTAGATTTTCAGAGGGTCCTTTATTAGAAGGCAGAGCAACCCACCCCTTTCCTCGCCATTCATCGGGAGCCCCTACTTTACCTCCCCCGGTCCTCCCGAAGCCTTTCGTCCATTGTATTTTCCTAATAATTAGGTAGTACTATTTCAATTTGAATCCGACTGGTTTCGGACAGAGGAAGGGGAACGAGGACTCGCCTTTTATTCCAAAAAGATAATTAAACAATGTTAATGCCCATTTTATTATTTAAATTTTTTTTTTTCATTCTCCACCGTCCGAAATCGGATTAAATCTTCAGTCCTGCTTCTTCCTCTTCTTGTTTATACGTTATTGCATGATTTATTTCTGACTTTTAATCGTTTTTAGTGCTTTGCATAATTTTTATGTTTGATTAAAGGGAAGGTGGGGGCTTCTAAATGCGTGTTAGATCCATCGGATTCACTCGGCATCAATCTAGGAGATGCTATCTTTAAAGCTGGCACGCGAGCACATCCTTAACTAGACGTTCACACACTTCCAATCATTTTTTATTATTTCTCCTCGTGATTCAAAAAATTCACGGATTTGAAATATTAATTTTCAAAATAAGAGGCGCTTATAACAGATTTGCGGTTTGTTGTTTGAAACTCCTTGAGCATGCGCAGAAGGATTCGCACGTCTGATTTGACGGATAAACGATTTGAACGTCCAAATCCTTCTGCGCATGCTCCAGTTGCGGTTAGAACACGCATTTAGAAGCCCCCACCTTCCCTTTAATCAAACATAAACAGATTTATGCAAAGCACTAAAAACGATTAAAAGTCAGAAATAAATCATGCAATAACGTATAAACAAGAAGTTGAGGAAGAAGCAGGACTGAAGATTTAATCCGATTTCGGACGGTGGAGAATGAAAAAAAAAAAATTTAAATAATAAAATGGGCATTAACATTTTTTTAATTATCTTTTTGTTTGGGAATAAAAGGCGAGTCCTCGTTTCCCCTTCCTCTGTCCGAAACCAGTCGGATTCAAATTGAAATAGTAGCTACCTAATTATTAGGAAAATACAATGGACGAAAGGCTTCGGGAGGACCGGGAGGTAAAGTAGGGGCTCCCGATGAATGGCAGGAAAGGGGTGGGTTGCTCTGCCTTCTAATAAAGGACCCTCTGAAAATCTACCCCACTTTCAGACACCAGAGTTTTGATTAAAAGGCTAGAAAAGCCCGCTCTACTGAACTAACGGACATTGATATTAATTGTCGTTAAAGCTTCTTAGTGCTTCTTTATAGCTTTTAATCCCCGAGGAAAGACTTTATAGGCTTAGTCCGCCCAATAGGTCCTTTCTAAAACTGTTAACACCGAAACGGAAAAATATCAAGAGTTTTAAAAAAGTTGAGAATTTCGCATTCGATAAAGACGTTTTTAAAAAACCCGAGGGAAAGGCTTTTCTGGGCAGGCAGATTGACAATTACACGCTCCTTTGGTTGCGCTCTTGACTAGTTACGTCCCTCAATTTTAAACGCTCGCTTCCCTCCTTCGCCTTTTCCTCGACTTCATTAAACAGATGGCTTAGAAAAGTTCGCTCAGGACTAAAATCAATAAAATGTTTAAAATTGTTCATGATTGGATAACGAAACTCAAGAAATCCGAAATTCGAGCCTAAAATTTATCGAGTAGCCACCTATTCGGCACGAAATCATTATATTCCCCTCAGGTTCAGGGGGGTGAAATGTCGATCGAACAAAACGTCCTTTTGCTCTTACTTCTTTTTTTCCTTCAATTATTTTTATCGACAAACAAAATAAGGAAGTTAAAAGGTGAGTAACCATAAAACATGTCTAAATTCACGACTTATCCGAAAGGAATTGAATAACGTCGAAAATAGTTTCCTGGATCAACCACTTCCGGCCATAATTTTAAGATGAAATTTTGGATTTATTGTTTCACATAAGGAGAGCTCGGTTGAATGGTTTTCCCCAAAACCAGCGAAATATTTCTATTTTTATCACAGAGTGTCAAAGTAAATTAAATTCAGACTGGAAATAACGTGGGAGGAGCGGATAAACTAAGGGTTGCCTTAGGCGTTTTAAAGTGGGTCAGAGACCGGACATAGTAATACCTCAAAGGTAGAGGAAGGAACATTTTCGTGAAGAAAAACGTGAACTATGCCTCTTCCGTCACAAAGAGGAAACGCGGATAAACTGTGTCTAAGGCGCAACCATTTTAGTCGCAATGCACTAATCGATCCGACGGCCTGCAGCTTTACGAATATAAGGGAAGAGGACGAAAGAGTCATCGGACGTTCGATTTCAATTAAAGGGGAACGAGGTCCAATTAGTATAACAAGAGGGAAGCTTTGAGTAATATATTAGCGAGTATTAGGGAAATTATTTCGAGGATTAGATGTTGTAAATCGAGGGCGGTTGAGGATGCTACTGCTGCAGCCCCCGTTGCACCTCCCCCTTGACACCCAAGTGATATTTCACTGTCTCCGTTCTAATTCATCCTCACTAGGGGTCGGTCAGCTCTCCGGAAACCACAGGGCTGAGAGTTATAGCATACTTTTTCTATTATACAGCCCAATTTCCATTACCAGTTCGATCGCAGTCATATTTTCACTTGACCACTGGAATGTGAGGCCATACATCAAGCGGGGCTTTTTTTTTATTATATTTTATTTCTATGGGGGAAATTTTCCACCCTGGCGATTATCAACTGCGCAGGAGTTACTTCAGAGGGGCTAACCCGAAGGTGCTTTAGGGAGGAAGTAAATACCACAATATCTCTTATTCTCATAAAATAATCCTTTTAAGTCTTCTATAAAATGTAACCCCAAGTCGTTATTATCATTTCATCCCTCTGGATTAGCGATCGTAAAAATTTATTACAGACTCCCATTTGAAAGATTAGAAAATTTAAAACATTTTGATAATTTTTTACCATGTATCCTAAATTGAAATGGAAAGCCATTGATAAAAATATATCATATAGGTTGACAAAAATATTAAAAATAGGGAACAAACAGCAGTAAATGAGGAACTTGACTATATCTGCTTAAGTATTAAAAAGGCTGCTGGTTCCAATCCGAAGCCACTCAGAAACATTTTTCAGCAACCATGGTATGACAAGCACTGTAAACTACTTAAACATAAAATGTATGGCTCTAATTGAATTTAAAAAGACAGATATTGTAGAAAAAAAGTTGTTGTACTTAAATTATCGTAATGAATATAATGCGCTTTGTCAGGGAAAGAAGGTAGCTTATTATGAGGATGTTGTTAAAAAAATGAATGAGTCAAAAGACAGCAAGCAGTTTTGGGAGTTGGCTAATAAATTTAGGAAAAAAGGCTTGATATGTTCACCAAACATTGAACCTGTGCAATGGATTAAACATTTTCATGCGCTATATAATCCTACATTAAGCGTCGAAAGAATACAATACGCAGACCCCTATATAGTTGATGATGATATGGATAGGAATTTTACTATGGATGAACTTATAGCAGTTCTTGGTAAAGTTAAAAATAATAAAGCTCCCGGCGAGGACCGGATCCCATTTGAGTTTATAAAGAATGGTCCACCTTCACTGCTAATGTCTCTGTTACAATTTTACAATAAAATCTATAACTCAGCTGAAATCCCGGATAAATTTAAGAATTCCATTATATTTCCACTATATAAGAAGGGAGATAAAGAAAAAGTGGAAAACTATAGGGGGATAGCGTTTAACAATGCTATTGGGAAAATTTATGCAGGCCTCCTTTGTGATAGAATAAAAGAATTCGCTAAGCGCTGCAATCTCCTAAACGAATTTCAGAGCGGATTTAGGGAAGGGTACTCCACGATGGATAATATTTTCACATTGTTTAATTTAATTAAGTTGAAGTTAAGTAGGAAAAGAAGCAAAGTGTATGCATTCTTTGTAGACTTTGCTTCGGCGTTTGACACTATTGATAGGAACGCATTGAAGTATAAGCTTACAATTATGGGGTTTAGTACCAAATTGATTCGGAATGTCATTGGCTTGTTAACGGGTACAGTGGGTTCGGTATACTTAAAAAATGGGCTCTCTGAAAGTTTTGCGATCGAAATGGGCATTAAACAAGGCTGTATACTTAGTCCCCTGCTATTCGCTCTATTCTTAAACGATTTGGAAGAATTTCTAGATGGGGGTGGGGTACAAATAGGGAGGAAAAAGGTTCCACTTTTAGCTTATGCCGACGATGTTATTCTGCTCGCCTCAGAACCGCCCTCGCTACAGCGAATGATAAACATGTTAAAAAAATACGCCGATACTTGGAATCTCCGGGTTAATTTGAACAAGTCTAAGATAATGATATTTTGTAATGGAGGGCGGCGTGCAGGGAGAGAACATTGGAGGTATGGCGATTCTGACATTGAAATTGTAACCCAATATAAATACCTGGGCATAGTATTGACCCCCAAGTTAGCATTGCGTGAAAATCACAGACAGAAATTAAATCAAGCGAAATTGGGTCTAAATCTTTTATGGCAACAGTTAGTGGGGAACGATTTGCTGCAACTTAACGTAAAAATGAAACTTTTTAACACCATAATTCGAACGATTATTTTTTATGGAGCCCAAGTTTGGGGTGGAGAGATGTTTGGTGAAATTGAAAAGCTGTACAGATATTTTGTGAAGCGACTAATGCATGCACCCAATCACACCAGATCTGCATTTATTTATTTGGAAACTAATTCAAAGCCTATGTACCTTGATACGATGAAGATCCACCATGATTACATTTTAAAGGTTCTTGCAATGGATGACTCAAGGTTACCCAAGATTCTTGCTGAGCATACAATGGAATGTAATTGTTACTGGTACAAAGATATGAATGAAATGCTTGTGAAAAATGAATTGACCAGATTAGATAGAGGTTTTGGAACGGAAATTTGGGAGAAGACGCTTGAGGCGCTGAGAAAAAAGGTTGGGAATGATTGTTTAAAGAACTTTGAGGATGTAATCAGGGGGTCAGACAGGTGTGAACTGGGTAAAGTGCTTAACTTCAATTTAAACGACAAAAGCTACCTTCATTCCGAACTGACATGGAACGAAAAAAGGCTTTTATTCCAAATCAGAGGTGAAGTTTTAGGTCTTAAAGGTTATAAGATAGGGGCGTCCGACACCAGCTGTGCAATATGTATGACAGGAGAGAAAGAAGATATCTTCCATGTGGTGGTTGCATGTACACGTCTCGGAGAGGCAAGGAGAGAAGTATTTGGTGTACTCCAGCCTGATCCAACAGATATTATTAAGAAAATTAATGGAGATGACTGGAGAAGTATAATTGTATACTTTAAGCGGGTGCTTAAGGAAAGAGAAAAATATAATATTGTCTAATATATATTTAATTTTGTATGTAGACCCAGTGTCGCGAAAAAAAAAAGGTGTTTGTATTTTAATTTATTTATAACTGTATTAATTGTATTATAATTTGTAAAAGCTCTCGTAGCCAAAGAAAGTTGTGATTTTATTTTACTATGATTAACTCATGTTCACCAAAGGAAATTGTGATTTCATTCTCGTGTTTTTTAAGACTCCAAACAAACATAAACGGCCCTAGGGCTATACTAGTCTTGATTTATTATTTTGTGCAAAAAATGTAATATTGTACAAAAAAGAGAAAATAATAAAGACATTATCTATCTATTAAATTATTTTTTTTTTTTTAAGGAATAGATTTTTTCTGCCATTTTTATTTTTTTTTATTAAGATTAAAAACACTAGGAAGCAAAATATTCCTTAGAAGCCTCGGGGGAAAAACTTTTTTCCTCTCGCACTTCGAAATATTGTGGCCGGACGGCCGGCCGGAACCACAGACAGAGTTGGTAAAGATCATTGATATGAGGCGCTCCGGGTACGAAGGGCGAACTCAACAAAACGTAGTTTCGAGATTCGCATTTTAAAGTTTTATGTTACGGGCGAACACAAGATAAGTCATGCCCTGGAATGGGAAAAGGAGTGGGAGTTGTGGACTAGGATGTGGAGTTCGCCCTTCGTACCCGCTCGGATATCGCAGTTAGGGCTTTGCCTCATATCGGTTTTTACGTATTTAAAGGGAAAAAAAGGGCGAACTCAACATAAAAATTATTTGGGTGTATTCACCTAGAGGTCTAGAATATGAAAATGAAAAGAAAAAAAATTTGTCCGATGTTGAGTTCGCCCTTCGTACCCGGAGCGCCTCATATGAACCTCCGGGGTCTAGAAGACCCCAAAAACAGGAGGGTATCACAATAACTTCTTTAAGGAAGTTAAATTAAAGTGTGAGGGATAACGTGAAGTGCGTTTGACCCCGAGTTATAAGCCTGGAGTTTATGAACTCACGAGAAATCGATGTTATAGTCTCCAGCCAACAAGTAGGTTGTCCACAAAGGCTTTATTTACCCTTAAAACGCAAACCAATTATGCATATAAAAAAGTATCATTAAAAATTTCGATCGAGTTCCCTACAATGCATGAAAACTTTTGTTGTCTGCGGTCGATTTGAGATTTTTAAAAATGTGGATCGTAACTTAAGTTTCTAAATGAATGACTTTCTTTTTAGGGTAAAGAAAAAACTCGAGGATCATTCAGAGGCTACGGTTACTGATCTCACAGAGGATTGGTAGATAAAACTCATCATTTCAATCTAACTGCAGAAGAAAGATTTAGTGATGCGTCTGGGTGAAAACTGCTGAAGAAGATTAGTGACTCTACTGGGTGAAAATCAAAAGAAAATTGCGACATAAAAGTGTTCCGGAAAAATAGGACGGACGGCCGGCACGACAGACAACTTATCAGTTTTCCCCTAAGTCTGGTAAACACGGTGGTTCAGAAGTAATTGAGGCGCTCCGGGTACGAAGGGCGAACTCAACATCGGACAAATTTTTTTTTCATTTTAGATTCTAGAGCTCTTGGTGAATACACCCATATAATTTTTTTGTTGAGTTCGCCCTTTTTTTCCCCTTTAAATACGTAAAAACCGATATGCGGCAAAGCTCTAACTGCGATATCCGAGCGGGTACGAAGGGCGAACTCCACATCCTAGTCCACCATTCCAGGGCATGACTCTTCTGTTGAGTTCGCCCGTAACATAAAACTTTAAAATGCGAATATCTCGAAAGTACGTTTTGTTGAGTTCGTCCTTCGTACCCGGAGCGCCTCAATTGACCCCTTTTACTTTTTAAACTATTGAAGATCGGATAAAAAGTTAAATGTAAACCCCCCTCGTTTTTTGACGAAAAATTGAATGCAATTAACAAATTTTGATTTTGATGTACAGGGTGTCCCAGAGCGACATCGTTATTTTATGAGAAACAATATTTTTTATTTCAGATTCGTAATCTACGTAAAATTTAAAGTTGATTTGACGATTCATATGACCCCTTTGGACATCTTTATAAAAATGACGAATTCAGCGTTAAAATTCGCCCTAAAATTGACCTGAGACACCAATTTTTTTTTAAATTTCACTTATTTTCCGAAGGGATTCAACCTTTGATATGAAAAACCCTCATTTTTCATTTAGAAATGAAAAGAGGAGCTTTTTTTAAAGAAACTTTTCTTTTGATCCGAAATATTTGAGAAATACAGCTCCTCCAAAATGAGATATAGCGATTTCAGACCAATAGAAAATGATCTTTAAAAAAGCTCCTATTTTCAAAATTTTCTGAAATTAAGAAAAATTGGTTCAAAACTGTGTAAGTGTTCCGGAAAATGCAACGGACGGCCGGCCGGAACTACAGACAAAGTTGAGATCGGTAAAGATTCGATTTGACCCTCCGGGGTCAGGGAGACCCCTTCCCCAAATCGACGTGGAGGGTATCACAATTACTTCTTTGAGGAAGTTAAAATGTGGATTTTCATTTAAATAACTACTAATTACTAGTGATGCAAAAGGTGCTTAAATTTGTGTTAAAATAGAATCCTTGGGAAAAAAATAAGTGAAATTAAAAAATTTTTTTACATTTTAATTTTAATTGCTTATAATATCCCGGTAATTTTTAATATCAAACAATTAACCAATAATATAGGAAGAAATGACTGTGATAACGGGTATCTCACGACGCGTTTCGGCTTAAAAAGCCTCGTCAGGTGAGCTATTCCCTCTATCACAATCATTTCTATCTTTTCACTGTGGACCTATCTCCGTTATCTCCGTTATCACAGTCATTTCTTCCTCTATTATTGGTTTATTGTCTGATAAAAATTTTTTTGGTGGATTTTAGAGCGAAATAACGCTAAATTTGGCATTTTTTAAAGTTTTTCAAGGAAGTATGAATAGTCAAAACAACTTGAAATTTTGCGTAGATTACGAATTTGAAATAAAAAACTGGGGTTCTCATTTAAAATAATGAAATTGGTCTCTGGGACACCCTGTACACCAAAATCAAAAATCGTTAATTGCAATCAATTCTCCGTCAAAAAACTTTTAACTTTTTTCCAATCTTCAATAGTTTAAAATAGTAAAGGGGTCCATTACTTCTGAACCACCGTGTATGAGCCTCCAAAAAACGGGAAAACAATAACTTCAGGGCAAAGTTCATTTTTTAGCCCATTTTCGCTAGACAATGGCCAAAAAAAACTGACGCGACGGCGAATTGGGGGGTTGGGCACCCCGCGCACGGACACGCGCCTCATGAGTCCCCTCTTTCAAGTCTCGCCCTCCCTTCCCCCGCAATGGCAAGGACAAGGACTAACGGACTATACGAGTACCTACTTTCAGCGTCGCTCGACAGTTTCATTAGTCTTCACTTACCCTACGGAAGGACCAAGAAGAGAATGGCTGCCACTATTGCAATTTATCCTTCCAACAGCAGCTTCGTTCTTGAAAAAGAAGGTAAGAAATCAAATTTTTGACGCTACACCAAAAATTTTGCTCAAAAATTACCAAAATCACCGGGCTCCTCCACTCCAGTAACCGAAACCGGTCATTTCTTTTGCTTTGAAAAAATTCCCCTTACATAATTATTTTAGGCAATTTTTTTTCCCTCACATAATTTTAGTTTTTCCTCCATTATTTCACCAATAATGGCCTTAATTGCTTTTAAATCATTAACGATTTTGTTTACGTGCCTGTAAACACGCAAAAATTTCGAAACGCCATTGTACAATACGGAAAAAAATATTTTAAAAAATAATTCAAAACTTTAAGTTAACAACGGTTCCTAAAGGGAAATTGTTTTGTTAAACAATTTGTTAAAAATTATTGTTTATATTATTAATAACAATGTAAACTTTTTTTAAATACGTTGCTAAAATTGTTTGTGATTCTAAGTTCATTTGGGGACGTCAATTATTGCAATGGGAAAGTTATCGAGTTTTAATTGTGTTAATTAAGAACCTTTAATTAGATGGGAGGATAAAAATAAGAAGAAATCTAACAACCTATATTGATTTGTCTGGATGTACCGTTTTTCTAATAAAGGAGCTATTGTGGTCTGGTAAAGGGGTCTTTCAGAACCATAGAATGAGCTTAAGGTCGTCTGTGGTGCCGGCCGTCCGTCACATTTTTCCGCTTCAAATTTTCACAGAATCTTCCTTTCATATAAACTTTCTATACTTTTTTCCAGATTGTCCGAAAAAAAAAATTTTTTTTTCTTTCTAAAGTTTTGTTTAATGGGCGACTACTATTGGTCCGATGTTTACATTTTCATCTACTTTCCCTTATATTTGATATAAGAAAAAAAATTTTTTCTCGAAAAATAGATGGGAGAAATTCCGGGTGTTCTCGCCCGTTAAGTGTTGTCTAGCTGGGCGAAGATTTTCATTTTTTCTACCTTGATTTTAGGAAGCAAACTGAATAAACTGCCTTAATTTGAGCACTAGACTTGTAATTTTTTTTTTTAATTTTAAAAAGCCTTTTTTAAGCATTCCATGAGTCGATTCGTGAAATGAATGGCGAGCAGGTTGTTGATCTCAAAACGATTTGAAGTCTCTATTTCATAGGGAACAAAAAAAATCCTAAAAAGAAATTAATTGCCCTTGAACAAAAAAAAAGTTCAAAAAAATTTTCCTCACGTAAAATGCAAATTTAATGTAAAAACGATCTAATGTTAATGAGATAAATCGGCACTTGGAGAATCCCTAATGAAAAAAAAGTCCCGGAAATTCAAAACGGGCACAGATTCAAAGTCTATAGAATAATAAAATTAATTAGATTTATTATAAAAGTTAAAATTAGAAAGGTGTGATTTATCCTATTTAACAGCGTGGTGTCTTCTAAATAGAGGACATAAAAAAAGAAATTTAACGTCCCACTAACCCAATACGGCACATCAATCCAAAAAAATATTTAAAAAACATAATTTCTTTTGTATGTAATCAGTATTTTTGATGGATTTTAAAAAAAAAGAGTGTGACGATGATGATCGAATATAATTTTTTTTTTTTTTTTGTAAACCGCGAATTAAAGTGATTAGACGAAAAAAAAACCATAATTAGAGCGAGTTTTTTTTTTTAAACTCTTCTCAAGAACGTTTTGTTTATTTCGATGTGTTACCCACGGGAACGAAACAAGTCCGGTCAATGATCAAATTGAAAGTGACCTTCCATTTTCTTGCACGCGAAAAAGAGATTGGGGGCGTCGTCGCAACCGAACTCGAGTAATCAATGGCTCGAAAATTATATCATCAAATTTTTCCAATATTTTTGTTTTTTTAAAGTAAAGAAAAAATTTGTTACTTAGAATGAAAGAAGTAAAAGTGAAGAAGAGTTGAGATTCAACTTGACCCAGAATAAAAAACGAGTTTTTAAGATTATGTAGTAATTGAGATCAAAAAGCCATTACCATTTTTGAATATTTTAAAGTTTTTAGTTATTTTTAAGTTTTTGAATATTTTTCGTTTTCCACCTAATTTTTTAAACATTTGTCAATAAGTTTTATTAGGTATCTAAATTTATGATTTATATCACTAGTTATTTCCGGTGTGACGATTCACCGATTATTTGTTTCTGGTGAACTTGTTATAGTAAAAATAAATTCCTAAAGGGGAAAAAAAAATCTTAGAAAAAAAAGTCTTTGCCGAACTCGGCCAGACAACCCAAATTTCTCCCTGCGAATTTCCAGATTTTTTTTTCGCCCCTCAAATTTTTTTTAAAGTTTGGCGAGAACTGAGAAAAATGTCCGTTAAACAGGCGCTACAGACAACCTTTAAATCGGGAAAGTTCCTTACCCAAAAACCGGAAATGGAGAGTAAATCAATAACGTCTCTTTGAGAAAGTTAAAAGAAAGAAAAAAAAGTTGATAATCAGTGTCTACAATTAACAAAGTTCAATAACCGGATAATCAGGACTCTTAAATGGATTTCCCTTCGTAATTGAAATATTTAAGGCCTGTTTCCGGGGGAAACACTACAAA